>OVBE01000762.1:0-44438 GCA_900406425.1 Iberis pinnata
TATATATATATATATATATATTATATGTAATTATTAGTGTCCCTAAAGTGGAAAACAAATTGGATAAATAGCCATAAGACCAGGAAGTTTGTTTCTTAATAGTTTCGAGGCTTTTCGCATTTATAGTTACCGTGGATCCTCTCCATGTCACGTAATACCACGTCCCAAATAATATAGTTTAATTGCATGCATATGTTGTCTAATTAACTTCCGAGTTAATTAATTATACAAACCCAAGAACCGACTCCGAGCCTATGCCATTTGTTAAATTGATGCTATATTTATTAACTAGCTAGATAGTGTAGATGAATTGTTATATTATTTCTTAAAGATATCGTAACAGGTACAATAATTATATACACTAGGCCTAGTGTTCAATTTGGATAAATTAAAATTTAAAAATTAAAAATTAAACCGAACCAAATTTTATAAAAACTATGAATACAGATATGATATAAATACTAACCGAATAAACCTACAAAACTGCAAAAATAAATTTAATACTATAAATACTACTAAATATCTATGCATTACATTAATTAATGACTAAAACCAACCAAAATACACAAGTGACACATGTTTTCTCTCTTAAAAAGGCTTTGTAAAAACTTTATTATTATTAATTTTTCTCCTCAAATGTCACCCCCTTCGATCTATACAGGATAATTAAAATAAAATTTTAATTTGTAAGCTTTGTATTTTAATAGTTTATAATATTGCTATCAAATAATTATACATTGTACACTACATAATGTTTAGATGAAAATCAAGATATTAAGTTGATCTACATCAATTTTAAGAAAAAAGAGAAACGAATTCAGGAAGAAAGTAGAAAGTAGAAATACTTAGGAAAGGAAGAAGAAATTCAGGAAGTTATGAATTCAGGAAAAATGAGCAGAATTTAGGAAAGACTCTTGAATATTCAGGAAAGACTTTATGAATCTTCCTAAAATGTAAAAAGGGGAAAAATAGGTTTTTCAAATTTTGAAAAGTTGATTAGTTGTTTTTTCTTTTATATATTTTGTCTCTCTCTATACTCTCTCTAATCTCTCTCTTGTTCTTAATCTCTCTCTTGTTCTTCACATTCTCCAATCTTAAATCTCTCAAAATCTAACATGGTATCAGAGCGAGAAAGCTCCAAATACCTTTAGACTTCCGCTATTCTCTTCACTCTAATGGGTTTCTAAAACTCATAGTCAACAAAATATGTTTTTCTCTCTCTTAAGCATTTCATCAAACACTTGGTGTGCTCACAACAAAAACAGAAACTTTCATTCTCCTTTGTGTTTCTTGTCATGGAAAATCAAAAGAATCTTGCTGCTCCAGTTCTTTTGAAAGGTATGAACTACCTTTTGTGGTCTAGAACCATTAAAACATTCTTGGGAGGCAAAGTCTTGTGGAGCCATGTTCTAAAGACCTCTCCAACAACAAAGACTAATCAAGATGGTGAAAAAGATGGTGCCATCATTGAAGAAGACAAATGGTCCCAAGAGGACCAAATGGTGTTGGGATACACTCACAACTCATTGGGATACACTCACAACTCATTGGATACTTTCATCCTTGAGGCATATGCCTATTGTGAAACCGCAAAAGAGCTTTGGGACACACTTTCGACGGTTTATGGTAATGTGTCTAACCTAAGCCGAGTTTATGATGTGTCTAACCTAAGCCGAGTTTATGAGGTTAAGAAGGCCATCAATGAGTTAAGCCAAGAGGATTTGGAGTTTACTCAACACTTTGGAAAGTTTCGAGCTCTTTGGGCCGAACTTGAGATGTTGAGACCTAACACTCTTGAAGCTATTATTGTGAATGAAAGAAAAGAACAAGATAAATTGTTTGGACTTCTTCTCACTCTTAACAACAACTATAAGGACCTCATAAAACATATCTTAAGGGCCGATAAACTCCCCTCATTATAAGAGGTTTGTTCTCAAATCCAAAAAGAACAAGGCACTCATGGCTTGTTCAATGGAAAGAAAGAACTTGTTATGGCTAACCAAGGGGTTTACAAGAATGAAGAAAGAAAGAGCATTGTGTGCGAACATTGCAAGAAGAGTGGACACTACAAAGATAAGTGTTGGATCCGCTATCCACATCTCAAACCAAGATCCAATGAGAATGGTTTCAAGTCAAGATTCAATGGACCAAGAGCTCACTATGCTCAAGAAAAGCATGAGAATGAGGCTGGAAATTCAAACCAAGATGGACCAACCCAAGATTTGACTCCTCATGAGGAGTATGTGAAGAGAAGTGATCTAGATGCACTTGTCAAGGCTTTGAAAGAAGCCTCCAAGTCCGGTAATATGTTGGGTAATGTTGGTAATGTGATTGGTAACTCATTACATGCTCAAAATGATAGTAATCCTCTAATTATAGATTTGGTTGCATCATATCACATGATAAGCAATTCGAATTTGATAGATAAATTAGAACCATGTCTAGGGAACGTTGTGATTGTTAATGGTGATAAGGTTCCCATAAGAGGTATAGGTAACCTTAGATTGTTTGGAAAAGAATCTAAAGCTTTCTATATGCCATCATTTACCTCTAATCTCTTATCTATAAAAAGGATCACAAATGATTTGAATTATTACGTTATATTTGGACCTAACGATGTTCTTTTTCCGGATATTGAGACAAAAGGAATTCTTGGTGTGGGAGAAACCAAGGGTGATCTCTATGTGTTAGGAGACAACAAGCAATCTTCTATTTCCCCTATTTCTTTTTCGGCTTTTTGAATCTACTAGTAATGTTATTTGGCATGCTAGACTAGGTCACCCTCATTCAAGGGCTCTAAGACTTATGTTGCCTAATGTTTATTTTGAAAATGAAAATGTGAAGCTTGTATCTTAGGCAAACATTGCAAATCGGTTTTCTCTAATTCTACTTCTAATCATGAACATTGCTTTGATCTTATTCATTCAGGTGTGTGGACATCACCATGTGAGTATAGGGAAAATCAAAAGTATTTTGTCACCTTCATAGATGAAAAATCAAAATATACTTGGCTTACTTTGCTTCCCTCAAAAGATAGAGTCTTGGAAGCTTTCACAAACTATTATATGTATGTTACTAACCATATGAATGCTAAAATTAAAAATTTTAGATCCGATAATGGTGGTGGATATACAAGAAATTCCTTCAAAGATCATCTAGCAAAACATGGAATCATTCATCAAACAAGTTTCCCTTATACACCCCAACAAAATGGAGTGGCCGAAAGAAAGAATATACATCTTATGGAAGTTGCAAGGTCCATGATGATGCATATGAATGTGCCTAAGAAGTTTTGGGGAGATGTTGTGGTTCTAGCTTGCTACCTAATCAATAGTATACCAACAAAAATTTTAAAGGACATCTCACCATTTGAGGTACTTAACAAAACCAAACCATCACTTAAGAGTTTTTGGGTGTGTTTGTTTTGTCTTAGTACCAGGAGAACTAAGGAACAAGCTGGAAGCCAAAAGCACCAAGGCTATGTTTCTAGGGTACTCAACTACTCAAAGGGGCTATAAATGCTATGATCCCGAGAGAAAGAGGGTTCTAGTATCTAGAGATGTAAAGTTCAAAGAAGACAAAGGCTTGTATGTTGAGAAAGATTGAGAGAATTTGAAAGATTTGTCAAGCTCATCTACGCATAGAGTGCACTACTTGAGAAGACTCATGGAAGATATTGGGTTGACCTCTCCCAATCAAGCCTCATCCGACATTCAAAATCATCAAGAAGAAAATCTTGACACCATCCACCTTGTTCATGAGGGGGACACTCAAAATGATGAAAACGATGAAGAAGATTCGGGTACTCAACAAGAACATCATATACAAAGTGAGGATAGTGGTGAAAACCCGAACACATCAAGCCATGACCAAGGTGATGTCCAAGATCAACAACAAGTCCAACCTTTGGTCTTAAGGAGAAGTACAAGGACTAGAATTCCTCCAGAAAAGTATAGAAATTGGGCAAGTGTACTACAACAACAAAGCCATAGCTCATCCTATTCAAGAGGTTTTTTCTTTGACAAACTTTCCTTTATCTCATCAAGTGTTTGTTGGTAAATTGGATCAAGAACAGGTCCCAAGGATATATGGTGAGGCTATAGAGCATAAACAATGGAAAAAAGCTATTGACAATGAGCTTAAAGCCATGGAAACGAATCAAACTTGGCATGAAGAAGAACTTCCCCTAACAAGAGAGTAGTGAAGTCCAAATGGGTCTTCACCACCAAGTATAAAAGTAATGGTGATATTAAAAGATACAAGACAAGACTAGTTTCTAAATGATTCACTCATACATATAGAGAAGACTATCAAGACACATTCGCACCTATAGCCAAACTCTATACGGTAAGGGTAATCTTAACTTTAGCTACTAACCTTGAGTGAGAACTATGGCAGATTGATGTTAAGAATGCCTTCCTGCAAGGAGAATTGGAAGAGGAGGTGTACATGTATCCGCCTCCCGGATTGGAAAAGATAGTGAGCCAAGGAAAAGTGTTAAGGCTAAAGAAAGAAATATATTGCTTAAAAAAATCTCCAAGAGCTTGGTATCACAAGTTGAGCTCAACATTGGTTACAAGAGGATTCTCCAAATCGGAAGGAGATCACACACTATTCACTCTTCATAGCCAAAGAGGTATAGTAGTCATTCTCATCTTTCTAGATGATATTATCATCTATGGGAATGATAAGGTAGGGATCCAATCTACAAAAGAGTTTCTTAAATCTATATTTGATATAAAATATCTTGGAGAACTAAAGTACTTCCTTGGGATAGAAGTTTGTAGATCCCAAGATGGGTTGTTGTTATCTCAAAGGAAGTACACACTTGATCTTTTGAATAAGATAGAAAAACTAGGATCAAAAGCTTGCAAAACTCCACTTGAAGAAGGCTACAAAGTCATTAGAGAGGGGGAAATTGAAGACAAACCATTTGAGGACCAACATCAATACTGAAGGATGGTTGGTAAGTTGATCTATTTGACTATAATAAGGCTTGACATATGTTTTGTTGTGAACCAGGTGAGTCAACACATGCAAAACCCAAAGATGCATCATTGGAACATGATTGACCGGATTCTAAGGTACCTCAAGGGAGCTCCATGTCAAGGAATTTGGATGGGATGTAACAAGAATACCAAGATTGTGGCCTTTTGTGATGTGGATTGGGTAGGAGATAAAGTGGATAGAAAATCCACAACATGATATTGCACCTTCATAGGTGGGAACTTAGTCATGCTCTAGTGTCGAGGCCGAGTATAGAGTCATGAGGAAGTTAATCAATGAGTTAGTATGGTTGAAGGGTATTTTAAAGGACTTGGGCATTGAGACAAAGAATCCTATCACAACGCATTGTGACAACCAAGCAACAATACACATTGCATCCAACAATGTGTTTCATGAGAGGACCAAACACATAGAGGTAGATTGCCACAAGGTAAGACAAATGGTGGAACAATGTGTGATTCTACCATGTTACACACAAAGCTCAGATCAACTAGCGGATATATTCACCAAGGCCGCAAGTTTGAAAGTTTGTGAGTTCATCCACGCAAATCTTGGACTCACAAGTCTTTCTCAAGAGTGATCCTCTTAGCCATGAGGGTTCATACTCTTTTCCCCTTAGTATAGTTTTGTCCATGTGGTTTTCTATACTAAAGTTTTTAATGAGGTGGATCTTCATGGTTCCAAGCTTAACTTTGGACATTTCTATGGTTAAGCTTGAGGGGGAGTGTTGAGTTGAAGATAAATATATTAAGTTGATCAACATCAGTTTTAAGGAAGAAGAGAAATGAATTCAGGAAGAAAGTAGAAATACTTAGGAAAAGAAGAGGAAATTCATGAAGTTAGGAATTCAAGAAGAGGTGAGCAGAATTAAGGAAAGACTCTTGAATATTCAGGAAAGACTTTATGAATCTTCCTAAAACGTAAAAAGGGGGGAAAATAGGTTTTTCAAAATTTAAAATTGTTGAGTTTATTAGTTGTTTTTTATTTTATATATTTTGTAAGTTAGGACAAAATAAACTTAATGAGAAATCTCATTCTCTCTCTAATCTCTCTCTTGTTCTTCACATTCTCCCATCTTAAATCTCTCAAAATCTAACACATAAGACCACGGTCTTCGATAAAAATTAAAAACTGAAAGTATCTCAACCGAACCGAACCAAATCAAAATGAATATGATATTAATAAGGTAGCAATTGTTTATAAACTCTAAAATATAAAAAAAACGAACTGAAATCAACCAATTACCTAATTGAACACCCCTAATACACACGTATTCAAACAATTTTTGTTGAGATATTCTAGGATACGTTAAGATATACTGTAAATATTTACAATTGTATGTTGAGTAAATATCTCTTATATGCCCCTGCAAGACGAGCAGTGAGTTGGGAGGCCAATCTTGTCATTGGGTAAAGGCAATCTTGGGCGTGGAAGCGGCTTCGTTAGTGCATCAACTAGTTGATCTTTGGTGGATATGTGTGAAACATGTAAGAAGCCACTTTAAACTAGATGAAGGATAAAATTGTATTCCAATGCAACATGTTTCGTGCGCGTAAAAAACACTTGAATAGCGCTAAGACAAATAGCCTCGACATTGTCACAATACATAACTGGTTGTGATGCGATAGAAAGGTCGAGTTCTTGCATTGGAAAGAAAGCCCAATCAAAGTCTGAAGCATTATAAGAAATTGTGTGATATTCACTTTTGTTGACGATCATACTGCCATCTTTTTTCGGGAAGACCAAATAATTGGATGAGATTTGCGGTAGACGATGTAAGCTCATGTCGACGTATAGTCATCTCTAATATCGGTCCAATCAGCATTTGAAAAGGTATGTCTGGCATGAATACTTTTACTTCAGGAAAATTCCTTGATTTCGTGTACCAAAAAGATAACGAATGACTATTTTAAATGCTTGGTAGTGTATATTAGTGGTCTTATGCACGAAATGAGAGAGTTTGTTCACTACAAAAGCCACATCTGGATGTGTGAGGCCAAGATATTGTAAACTCCCAGCGAGTATGCGATATGTACTACCAGTCTACCATCTTCAAGAGATGTCCCTATGTCAACTGCTAATCACAGTTAGTAGCCATTGAGGTTGAAACCACCGTTAGTAGCCATTAAGGTTGAAAGCGGATTGGTTGTTTGAAGATGAAAGTTTTACTAGTGCACTCGTGATGTGTATTTGTTGTGTAACAAGGGAATTTATATATAGATTGTTAGGGCTTATACATTTCATTATTAATAGTTTATGAAACTTTGACATTTTTTTATAAATTCACACTTATTAGTTTAAAAATTTTGACATTTTAAGAAAAATATATTGTTATTGTTATTGGTTTGAAAATTAAATTTTAAAATCTACTCGAAATCTTTTTTTATTGAAAAAGTTTGGCTTTTATTGATTTTATAATTTTATTAAAATTTAGTGTTATTTGATATAGTTTCATAATAATTTAATTCATAGGATACAACTTTCGAAATACTATAGATATATATTGGGTTCTCAAATTCCTTAACTTTTTAATGGATTACTATGATAATCAATTTTTTATAAACTTAACCAAACTCTTTACACATTATAACCAATTATATGAATTCAACCCAATATCGGCTCAGCCATTTTAGAGGCTTATGGAAAAGATTAAAAAAGAGGCCCATTAATTAATATATCAAAATGTGTAATTTTTATTAAAAAATAGTCAAAGCGTTTCACCACACATATTCAACACATATTCAAACTACAATGAGGATTTCATCATTACAAAAACACATTAATAGAAAGTAATTAACTAAAATTGAAAACTTACAAAACTAAAAAATGGAACTTTGGAAATCAAATCAGTATTTCAAAAAGATCGAGAGAAGATAATGAATTTTTGTAAAACTGAAGCGACAAAAGTGAATAACATATACACCCATAGAAATTTAACCCAAAAAAATGTGGGTCGTACCTTTTTATGTGCCCCAGGGCATTGCACCTTTTGCACCCTTCCTCGTAGCCGGCACTCATTCAACCCCCACTGATTAGGCATGGGCACAGACGGATTAGTCGTAAGAATTTAATATTTATTGCTTTTTTTACGATATCTAATTTAGCGATTTGTTTCGCTCCTGAAAAACACGGATATCCGGACTTACATATATCTTGGAATTTTACCGATATTTGTGGATATCCGGTTTTCTCATTTCAGTTCTACAAATATCCAAAAATTATTAATAAACTTTATACCAATATACTTTATTTATGTTAAAACTATCCAATAAGTAGTAAATAATTAAAATCAACTAGCTTTTAGATAAAATATTAAACAAAACGTCAAAAGTTAGACGCACATATTGGAAACAATTGTTTCATTTTTATAAATTGTAAAGGACATCGAAAAAATATGTTATTCCACTATAATGTAAACCATATTATCATTTCCACATTAATATTTATTAGTTCGTATGAAGTTTTACACCTATCATTTTCATTTCTGATATTCCTTTTAAGTTTCTATTTATTGAGTATGTGAAAAACATATAAATCTATATGGTGTAATATGCATATATATATAGTATATATGTAATATACAGAGTGAATCGGATATCCGGTCTTTTAAAATTTAAAATTTTCTATTTCCTTTGTTTTATACGAATAATTAATTTTAGTATTTTCTTTGCTTTGAATAGCTATAAATATCTGGACCTTTCGATTCGAATCGAGGCAAATATCAAATCGGATCAGATATGACGGATAATTTTCCCCGTCTTACCAGTAATCCTACGTTTTTCCTGTTAGCATTTTTGAGCAGGAGCTTGGCCCAATCAAGTGATTTAGGCTGAGAATGTTACTATAAAAAATATCCCCAACTTTGGAATATTGAGTAGTGAGGTCCTGTTTTGAAAATATTAAAACATATAAAAAAGAGAGAGAAAGAAAATTGGCTAAAACATCCTTGAGGGAGAACACGATTTTTGGTTTTGTTTTTGTTTTTATTTTTATTTTTTTCTTTCAAATTATGTCGAATTTGAAATTGATGTGTTTTGTAAGAACGAGAATATGAGCACATAAGAGAATTAACGAGGTTCATCAATATGTCTATCTTCTCAAATCAAACACTACAGATTTATTAGACACACTTTCACAAGACCTTGCTTAAAGGAATTACTCGACACTAAGACACTCCTTAGTTCGATACCAATAAATCTCCATCCTAGAACGAGACACACACGCCTCTAATGCATATACAAGAATCAGAACGCCTAGATCTTTCTCATATTCGTATCCTTGATTTAAAACACCTCATGATTCAAAAGATTGCATACTAGTTTAAGTGTGTCACACACTTAAACTATGCCTTTTTCGAGAGACATATCTTCAATAGATTGAGCTTTCTCTCTTTTTACGGCTGCCCTAATTTGACTCATATATCTTGTATTTATAGCATCCAAAGCACAGAAACTATCACTATTCACCAAAGATTTATATATGAGGATATCTCAAATCTCTTTTTCCTTATTAAGAATATTCCCTTTTCTTTATATTCTCAATAAATCTCCAATGCCACATAAACCCTTCATAAACGTGACTTCTATATCTTTAGTGATTACATCATGCAAATATTTCATAAGTTGTGTAATTAACGTGTATTAAACAATTCGACATCCCAACAGTATCTCAGTAGTAATTACTGTGTTACACACATGTTCCACAACCTGCAATTCGGCATCAGTTTTTCATTCAAGAAAATTCTTCTTTGTTCCAGCAGTTTTGGAGCTAACAATCTCTCATGTTATCACTAAGTTTTATAACTCAAGCTCACTCTTGAAACCTAGTAATCACATGTCATGTAAAGCATCATCATAGACTCCCCCTTTATCAAATATCACTACAAAATAGTCTCTTTAATCTCCCCCTGCTTGAGTGATAAAACTATGTGATAACTCACTTACAGTATCTCTTACTTTTTGAATCATTATATGATGAAACATGCTTATTATATCCATAAAGATCATATGTTTCCCCTTTGTTAAGATGTTTTTTCTTGAATCTCTTTGGCCACCCAAACCTATCTGAATCTTTTGGGCTCAGGAAAAACTACATTTATTTTGCAGGCATGCTGTAAATTTTTGAATTTTATAAGACATTGTGATTGATGGTGTCTTACATAACACATGTTTATTATGTGTACCTCAGACAATTCTACAACACTTCCTCGACGATGCACATGTACTATTTTTGTTGTTCCTTTTAGAACTACATGCTCTTGATGCTTACTTACCTCATGATCATGTACTCCTTATCATGTACGGTTTGTTTCTGTTCTATGTTATACACTTTCATATATGTTGGACTAGCAACTATAAAGTGCGAAAGTCCAGATGAAGACTCTAGTTCCATGGATGATGTTCCATGATAACCAAGATCCCAATTTGATATTGGAAGTTTTCCAACTGACAAATTTTATTAAGATTTTCAGAACTGTTGTTTAACATACAAATGTGCTTCTTATTCTCATTAAACTCACGCATAATTTCTTTGTTCTTTTCTTTTTTCTGATAAAAGTACATCTTGTATCACAATGATTTTTTCTTCAAGTGTCGTACTCTTTTGACGTTCAACCATTAGTTCTTCAAGCAACTTAGTTTTCTTTTCTTCCATTGTCTGCTTATCAGTAAGAGACATCTCATGTGCACCACCTATAATATCTTACTCTAACTCTAAGATATTCACTTTGGCTTCCAAAATTCTCTTATCTCTGATCAGCTGAAGTTTTTCATTGCTCAATTTTAACCAAACTTTCATACAGGTTTTTCAGTTCAGCATGAATATCCACATCTTCAACACTTTCGGAATCACTGTTGGGTGCAACACAAAAGTTGTGTGTAACACACAACGATGCAAAATCATGTTCTGCGCTTCCTTTTTCAGGCTTCATAAATACACTCAAGGCTACCAAATTAAGAGCATTTTCGTGTGAATTTGACTCTGTATCACTCCAACTTTGAGCCATCATCTTCTTTCCTTTTTGTGTGCTTACAAAAACTGTCTTTGTATGACAATTATCCATTGCACTTATTATACTTAATTTCTTTTCTCTTAAATGATGGACAAACTAATTTTAAATGTCCAATACCATGACAATTATAACACTCAATTTCATGCCTCTTTTTTCATTCTTCCTTGCTCTGTAATTTAACTTAATACATATGAGATAAGAAATCCATAGTTTCTTTAAGTTTTCGAATCATCACACACATAAAATCTTCAATTTTTTGAACCTTTTGCTTGTCTTCATCAACTGTAATTGCAAGATCTTTTACAACTTTGGTGATTTAGAATCCATTTCATCTCTTCAGCCTTTAGCATCCCTACTACTTCAGCAAATGAGTTCATTAGTGCTCATTGTCATTTTTATCACAACTTTATGATCTGCAAAATTTGCAGGCAAGCATCGCAAAAAAATTTTCACCAATTTTGCGTCATTGTAAGTTTTACCCAATATGTTTGCTGCATTAGCAATAGAGTTAAGCTTAGCACTAAATTCTCCTACCTTCTAATCATCATTCATCTTAATGTTCTCAAACTATAATGATAGCATATCCAACTATGTCCTCCTAACGTTGGCAGTATCTTCAAAAGAATTTTGTAAAATATCTCATGCTTCTTTAGTTGATTCGCATCCTTGTATAAGTTCAAATTGATCTTGATTTACTGACTTGAAGAGTTCAACTAACGCTTTTGCCTTAAATTTTGACATCCTTTTCTCTGTAACTGTCAATCTGGTTTTAGGTGTCTTAGTCCCATCTTCTGATGTTACGCATGACTTTTCCCAACCATTTTGAAAAATTTTCCAAACATCTTCATCAATCGGTTGTATGTTTGCCTTCATTCTTACTTTCCAATGTCCATAATTCACATCATTCAGTAAGATAGTGTATGTCTATGTAGATGTCGCCATATTCTCTTTTTCAGGATCTCACTTGTGTGGTTAAGTGTTTGGCTCTTATACCAATTGTAAAAACGAGAATATGAGCACACAAGAGAATTAGCAAGGTTCGGCAATATGCAGATATCCTCAAACCAAACACTAGAGATTTATTAGACACACTTTCAACAAAACCTTGCCTAAAGGAATTACTCGACACTAAGACACTCTTTAGTTCAACCTAAATCAATCTCTATCCTACAACGAGACACACACGTCTCTAATACATATACAACTGGAAATTAGGTATTTCTCCTAATCATATCCTTTATCTAAAACACCTCGTGATTCAGAAGGTTGCACACTAGTTTAAGTGTGTCACACACTAGAACTGTGCCTTTCCAGAGACCAATCTTCAATAGATTGAGTTTTTTCTCTGCGACTGACCTAATTTGACTCATATATCTTGTATTTATAGCATCCAAAACGCAGCAACTTTCGATATTCACCAAAGATTTAGATATGAGAATGTCTCAAATCTCATTTTCCTTATTGAGAATATTTCATTTTCTTTATATTCTCAATAAATCTCCATTGCCACATAAACCCTTCATAAACGTGACTTCTATATATTAAGTGATCTACATCGTGCAAATATTTCATATATTTTGCAATCAACGTATATTAAACGATTCGACATCACAACAGTATCTCAACATCAATTAGTGTGTTATACACACATTCCACAACATGCAGTTCTGCATCAGTTTTTCATTCAAGAAAATTCTTCTTTGCTCCATCAGTTTTGGAGCTAACATGCTCAAGCTAGACGAAGAAGAAAAGGGGTTTAGACTAAGACATTATCTCAGCATACAGTCACAATTTTGTATCCTTGCACCTCGGATGAATGGTTAGTCACAATTTTACATTCACGCCCCTTGCCCCTTGCATGCTTGCCTTATTTTCCACCTCAAGTATTTTGGATTGGAGTTTTGAGTTAAGAATCTATATTTTAACATCAAATCTATTTATACGGTCTTCCAACTAAACTCTATATTAGAGGTGGACAAAATAATTAATACTCGAAAAACCAAACTGAACCAAAATATTCAATTCTGAATTCGAACCGAATTATGAAATTACTCGAATGCATATAAAATCTATTATCCGAATAACCAAAACCAAATCCAAACTAAACCGGAATTTTAGGAACCGAATCGAACTACTTGAATAAACTTAACTTCACAAAAGATAAATAATACTATTTATCCAAGATACACATAATAAAATTAGACAATATTAAATAAAAATGATTTTATATTTATTTTATTAAGTAGTTTTGGAAAAAAAAGATCAAATAGGAATCAAAATACCCAAATGAATCCTAAATTTCTTTATCCGAACTACCCAAAACTTAAAAAAATATGTGAATGCCAATCTTACTCTAAACTATAGAGAATTTGGAGTAATTATTCTATTGATACTTAGTTACATACAAACACAAAATAGGTTACTTTTGTTTGTTCTTTTGCTGTGTTACTCTTAGGGGTGGGCACAGAGCGGATATCCGAAAAAATTGCAGTATCTGCGATCCGCTCCGCTCCGCTACTTATAGTTGATATCCGATCCACTTAATTCGGATATCCGAGATTTTTTGTTAATATTTGCGGATATCCGCTCCGCTCCGATTCGTTTTCAAATATATTTTTTAAATATAAAAAATTCATTAAAATAACAAAAAATATATTTTAAAACTTTGAAATAAGAAAAAAAGAGAAAAGAGAGAGATCGATAACATCTTTTAAAAATTATATTTTCAAAATTTTTTATTTATTCGTTTAATAACCTATTAATTTTGTGTATTTCAATAAATGTTAACCGTTTAGAGTTAGGACTTAGGGTTTATTTTCATAAAATAGATTTCATATATTATAATAATATTATTGATTTTATGTTATTATAATATATTCATAAAATTAATTTATATTATACTACTATACAAATATATGTATAATTATATATATTATAGCCGAAGTTTACGGATCGGAGCGGATATCCAAACTTTCTAAAAAAAATATTTGTATTTGCTCCGATTTTTTACGGATACAACATTTTATTATTTGCTTTGCTCCGTAATCTTACAAATATCCGGATTTTTCGAATTGATTCGAAGCAAATAAAGGATCAGAGTAGAATTAGCGGATATTTTTCCCATACCTAGTTACTCTTAGTTAAAGTTGACCAGTAAAGTGGACTTCTCATATATATATATATATATATATATATATATATATATATTCTACTTTTAATTATGTCTGTATGGACTTTCTTGCTTGATCTCATGAGAACTTATCCCAAGAGGAGTAGTGTCAAAATGAGTTTAAACCCGCATGCTAGGCCCAAGAGTAGGTATTATTTTCCAAAATTGTACTAAAGCAAAAGAAAAAAGAAAAAAAAAAATCTAGTATGCAAGTTCGTTAAAGCAGCACAATTAAGGGTCCCGTCACGTTTAGCTATACAATAGTAAGTTGTTAAATACTAACCTAACTAACTCATACGAAGGAGAGAGTAATCTCATCACTCATCGATGAAATGCACTCTAACAGCCGTTACCACATTTCCTGAGCGTTCTAGTTCACAGACCATACTGTCTCCTTGTTTCAAATTGTACTTTCTACATAGAGCAGCCCATCCACTGAAACAAGAGCCATTCCCGTAGATCTTAGTGACCGCACCATGTTTTTCTCCGTTGGGAAGAAGGTAATACATTTTCGAATTATGAGCACCAAACTCCAATCCATACTTCTCAATCACTGGTTGCCTCACATACTATATACTCCAACAGACAAGTCTTAATTAATTAGCTTTAAAGGCAACAGACATATACATACTGAACAATAATAAACTGTTATTATTACCAGAACATCTATCTTTTTCATCAGTGTCTTCACAAAGTAAGGGTTTTTGGGATTTAAGAGGTACCGCTCGGGGTTTTCAACATGAGCACAACCATGTCTCCCTCGACCATTTGTTCCTCCACTTACTGAAATTAATATCAACCAAAACATATATAAAAAAGAATCAAACATTGTTATAGAAACATGAAGATATACGGGATCTTACCATAGGCTAAGGCAGAGGCAGGGGTTGTCTCTGAGTGAGTATTCAAGTGCAGTTCAGATTCAAGAGGATCCGATATGATCTCTTTCCCATCTTTATTAAAGATTTGTACATCAAGAAACATAGTATCTTGGTGTGTGAACAACAACGTATCCTTTGGACCTAAATGGTTATCATCCACAAACTCATCCCAATCTTCTTTTAACATAAACAAACCTTTCTTATCTTGCTTGAGCCAGACTTGCCAGGAATTGCCCCAACGAACACTAAACACTACTCTGTACTCAAAAGCCCCTTGCGTCCTTCTCACAAACTCTTCCGGAATAATCCTCTTAACAAATCACAACAGTTGACAACAAAAACATCACAATACTGATTTTGGAAGAGGAAAACACAAGCAGCAAATACATGACCTTAGAAGCTTGGTTTGTAAGTCAAGCAATACAAAGACAAGGCATGAAAAACGCTAAAACCAATTCCCTAGCAGATACATAATGTTAAAAGCGAATGTTGAGTTACCATAGATTTAGATTTCCAATGTTCTCTAAGAGGCAGAGACTTGTAGAAGCAAGGCTTGTGCAACATTTATTCTTCAAAGCTGGATCGATTCTGAAACTAGGGTTGGTATGTGGGGACGAATATGACTTGCATGTCACAATAACTTAATCAAGAGTTCTTGGCAACATTATTAATGGGCCGGTCAAGGCCTTCAAATTTATATTGTATCGTGAAAATAAAGTTAACGACGATGGCTACATAATTATCCAGAATTATCCGTTTTTTTCTTTTATAAAATTTTTAGTTAACAACTGTGTTTTGATTCTCCGCCCGTACTTCAAGGCCAGTAAATCTATGCTGTAACATCCTAAATCCTAAAATCCAGATCAATTTATTGTTCTAATTAGAAAAAGATTTTAACCCAATAAAGTTTTAGAAGCTTTCAGAAGAAATATTCACAAAAGGTTTCAGTTTGGAGATAATTATAAAGATTACTTAGAAACTTTATGATATAATTATCTAAGATTTATTTTTGAAAAATTTTCATTTTAATATCGCTATAACTAATAAAATGATTTAATTATAAAATATGACATATCTATATTTTTGTAGAAATAGATTGCATTAGGTTGTTTAAAAACATCTCTCAACCGTAACAGTGACTAATTGTAAAATCAAAACTAACTTCAAAAACCAATAAATTTGAGGGTATGAAAAAAAAAATTGTTTATACCATTATATGTGGAAGGTATCTTTCATCATCTCATATATTATCGATGTAAACCTCAAGTTCATATTCAAGAGATATTCGCTCGCTCTATGGAACAAAAATTTCATAATTTTTACTTACCAAACTCGTGGAATGAGTCAATAGGGATGAAAGACACAATATAGCCAAGTAATTCAGTGTTCAACTAATCAAAACGATCATTAAACTTTTAAATTTGCATATCCAATATAGTGTAAAAACACTCCACCTGATAATGATGCAAATCTTTTATGTTGCTTCTTGTTCTTGGCTTCTTTCGATAGATACATTCTTCTTCCATAATGATCAATCCAATGTTATAGTTCTCACAAAAAGAACGAAACTTTATTAACGAGAGATTCTCATTCACTATTTTATGAGCTTCCACAATTTTTGTTTGGTGGATTCACTAAAAACATAGCATTTAGAATATCTTAATCTTTCTTTTGTAGAGTCGTTGATAAATTATTTGTAACCTCAAGAATAAGTAACATTGACAGTAGGCTTAATATAAAATCAAATGTATGGAAATATATGAAGAAAATCATTAACTTGACGTCTTCTGATACTATGGTCCCTTCACTTTGGTTATACTCAAGCAAAAGAGAAGAAACCAACCAACCCTAGTAAATTTTTTTAGTGAGAACTCCAACGAGTATTACAAGACCTCCAAAGTGAAATCTCCTTATTCTATCATTTTTCTGTTTTTAGTTCACCATGACTTATTCCTTCCTTATTATATTACGATGGTCTTTCCGAACCATGTCATTTCTCTAACAAGAAGCTCCAAAAATATTTAACAAGACAACAATCATGTAAAAAAGTCTTAACTTAAAAAAAAAAAAATTAGCAATCATTACGACAACTAATTGAAGTTGATGGACAAAACAATGGATATAATATGCAGATCTATTTTCTCTTGAAATCAGATATCTCAACCCATTATTTTCACCTTTCATACTTGTTCCATCATAGCCTTGTCTTCTTAATTTTTTCATACTCAATCCATGTTTAGCGAACAATATGAAGAATGGAAAAAGATGGTGGCGCACCAAACATGTCACCATGCTAGGGTCGGAAGACATAATGTTTATAGTTCTTAAGCCGAAATGCTAGTGTCATCTACTGCGTAGAAAATCGTTGAGTGTAGTTAAGGGGTTGATCAACTCTTGCACCCTTCATAAGTGGCGGGACCGACCGTTTAAATCGAATAAGAAATGTTTGAAGAGTTAAAAAAAAAACTCATGTGATTGTATGCTTGTTTAGGAATAGGTGTTTTGTGTTTGAAATCGAGTAGTTGTGAATTAGGTTTTTAGTGAATGCATCCACTTAAACTACTCATTTTCACGCCACATCGTGTTTCTCTTTTCTCTTATTTCATGTTTAGCTAAAGGAGAAATCATTGTTATGGTTTATTGTTGGTAGAAATTTCAAAAGGATTTGTTTTTTTGTGTATTATGGGTAAGATTTTGACTCAGTCTTCACAGGTTGGAAAGTGAGTATCGGCTAACATTTTGGGGTTCGGGATGTTACACATGTTGTCAATGAATTCACAATTCTCGAGCTGAGGCTAAATATAGTTTTCTTTGTTAATGTGTTGTGAGGAAAGAGAAATTAGCTTGGAATGTGCATCTAAGTTGCCTAAGACCAATGGGCTTTAGAGCCCATCTCAGTATATGTTCATGTTTGGGTTATATTTGAGCTCGAGGCCCAAAAATCAGAGGTTCGGTTAAAGTGTCTGTTAAAAGAACTAATAGATTACAAGGTTTAAAAGGTGATAATCGCACAATAATAAAATAATAGAGCCAAGAGAGATTCAGATCAAGACTCATAGAGATCGAAGGAGATTCAGGTGGTCAAGAAATTGCACAAGGAAGAATCAGGAGCCTTGGTTCAAGTATGTGAGTTGTATCTTCTTTATCCCTTTATGATCTTGTTCCTATAAGGAAAGAGTATATCCATCAATTCAATTGTATAAGGGATTTGAATATGATCTTATAGTGCAAGCATGAGAGTTTTGTTCTCTCCCTAGAGATGTAGAGTAATCGAACTTTGGGTCAACAATTTCCTTTGAATTTTCTTTTGATTAGGTTCAAGAACACAACAAATCAACCTAAGTCTCAATCTAAACAACAAGTTTAATTGATCTTAAAACTCAACAAGTGGTATCAGAGCACAACCAGAAAGTTGTTGTGAAAGGCGGAAGGGAGATTAGGAAGAAACTCAGTGAACTTATCTTTTTGAAATATGTATGAAAGAATTCTAGCAAGATTTGTGTTCTTCATCTTGCGCAAATCCAGGCTAAAACTTCTAGTTTTCTCCTGTTTCATTATTTAAATCATTCTTTGTTTTCTTGATCTTGATTTCCATTTATACTGGTGTATTGCAACAGCAAACAATAGTACCTGAAATCATAAAGAAGAACTCAAAGTAACATGGGACCTACACAAGGAAGGTTTGAGATAGAAAAGTTTGATGGAAAAGGAGATTTTGGTTTATGGAAATTTAAGGTGCTTGGACAATTGGAAATACAAGGTCTTTTATATGTTCTTAAGAAATACACAGAACCTAAGGATCCAGACAAATATGGAGACTCTACTCAACAGACATCAACAGCCACTGAAGATCCTAAGTGGGCAGAGAAAGATCTAAGAGTCAGAAGTCTTTTCAGTACATGCTAAAGTGACCTTACACTGAGAAAGATCATGCATGAAACCACTGCCTTAGAGATGTGGAAAGCTCTTGAGAAAGATTATCAAACTAAGTCACTTCCTAATCGAATTTACATGAAGAAGAAATTTTCATGCTACAAGATGGAGGAAAATAAGACTATATAAGAAAATGTTGATGACTTTCTCAAGTTAATTGCAGATCTAGCTAGTCTTAAGGTCACCATTTCATATGAGGATCAAGCAATACAACTACTTTCCAGCTTACCTCCTTTTGTATGAACCTTTGGTTCATACATTACAATATGGAGCATGCAAAGAAACTATCACGGTAAGTGAAGTAATCATAGCAGCCTACTCCAAAGCGGCAAAGCTTAAGCAGAAAGGCCTAACTGGTAAAGGTAAGGGACCCTCGGAGAGCTTGTACGTATGATAATAAAAAAAATAAGAAAGGAAATGCATGGGCAAAGAACAAAGGAAAGGGCAAGGCACATGAGAAAAGGTAAACTAGAAACACAAGAACACTGTAATGAGATAGGCTGCTTCATATGTGGAAAGGATGGACATTGGAAACGTGAATTCCCAGAGAAAGGGAAAAAGAAAGATTCAGAGTCATCTACAAACATTTTCACAGAGTTGAAACAACCATTTGTGCTTACAGCAAGTACTCATCACTCTAAAGATGATTGGGTTTTGGATTCAGGTTGTACATTTCACATCACAATAAACATGGATATATTATTTGACTATGAAGAAAAGGATGAAGGTAAATTACTCATGGCTAATGACATATTCAGTGATGTGAAAGGCAATGGAAATGTCAGGATTATTAACAATGAAGGAGGTGAGGTAATACTCACTCAAGTTAGGTACATGCCAAATATGAGTAAAAATCTAATCTCATATGGAATATTGGAGAAAGTTGGATGTAAGTATGAAGGTGAAGAATTTGTGATAACTTTCTACAAAGATGGTCAAAAAGTGTTATCAAGAAAGTATGATGATGGACTGTACCATTTACTTGGAACAGTCACAAGAGGTGAAGCTAATTTGGTTAATTCAAGTGAAGAAATGAAAAGAAATTGGCATTCAAGGCTGGATCATATTAGCAACAAAAATCTTCAAGTATTGATAAAAGAAGGGTATATACCAAAGAAGGAAGCAAGAGAAGTTGTGAATCATGTGTGTTAGGAAAGGCACATAAACTGAGTTTCTCAGATGATAAGCATACTACAAAAGACATCTTGGAGTATGTCCATTGAGATCTATGGGGATCACCCAACACACCACAAAACCTAGGAGTATGCAAGTATTTCATTAGTTTCATTGATGATTATTCTAAAAAAGTTTGGGTTTATTTGTGCAGGAGCAAAGATGAAGCATTTCCTAGATTCAAAGAATGGAAAGAAGCTGTGGAAAACTCTACAAACATGAAGATAAATACCTAAGGACTGATAATGGTTGAGAGTTTTGTAATACTAATTTTGATGATTTGTGTAAGGAGTCAGGTATCACTAGGCGTAGAACATGCACTTAGACACCTCAACAGAGTGGTGTTTCAGAAAGAATGAACTACACAATAATGGATAAAGTCAGGAGTATGCTTGGAGAAGCTGAATTAGGACAGGAATTATGGGCTGAACCAACATCTACTACAGTCTATCTAATCAACTGAACACCAAACTCTACCTTAAATTTCAAACTACCAGAAGAGGTATGGTCAGGTAAGAAGCCAGACTTCGCAAATTTAAGAAGATTTGGTTGTTATGTGTTTGTTCATATTGTGTAGGAAAAGACTAAACCTAGAGCAGTTAAAGAAAAATTTTCTTGGGTTATCCTTTTGGAGTTAAAAGATATATGGTGTGGTTACCTGAAGAAGGCAAATGGACTACAAGCAGAAATGTTATTTTTCATGAACATAAACTCAACATGAAGGCTGCTAAGGAAAATAACACTTCAAACCCACCAGACGAATTAGAAAGGGCAAAAAAAAACGAATTGGGATTGATTTCAAGTCAACAAGTGATTCAAGGTGACCAGGCACAATTGGATGATGAGAGTGAGTCTTCACAGAAAATAGAATCAAAAGGATCAAGTTCTAATTCAGATTTATCAGAAGAAGATGGTGAAGAAGAGATTCAAAATGAGCCAGCGGCTGTACAAGCAGAAATTGAAACCGTTGATACACTCAGGTTTTAACCCAAATATATTCACTGCAAGTTCATAGCAAACGCGGTAGTATATGAGGATTGAATCGACAGAGACTAAGAACGCACGACTCTCAGTTTAAAATCGAATTAAGCTCAGAACATATTTACAATAGTGATTGTAACCGAGAAATGAAAATAACGATAAAGTAAAAACAATTGTAAAACGATTAACGAACACGCTAGGAAATAGAGAATTATGCAGGTATTCAGGTTAAATGTCAAGGTTAACATGCATGATTGATTACTGAAAATAATTTCCAACTCGAAAGACAACAATAGACTAATCTTCTCCGAAGTATTATATCCCTATTCTCGAATTACTAAAGACAAACTCTCGCCGTATTTAGATAAATCGATCATGCATTTCAATTCAAATTCGATAAGTTCATAAGCCCCTAAGACAATACTCCCGCAAGCAAAGACACTTATTCATCTAGATTAGATCAGACTTCTAAACCAAATCCCTTTGAGTTTATAATTCTATGATCTGTGAACTAGTTAGCTACTCTAATTCATGCACTAAGAATAAATCTAGACTGAGAACCTAAAAAATTCTAATCCATTCTATTAAACCCTAAAAATTAACCTGGTTTCCCCTAGGAAAAACCTAAAACCTAACAAAGAGACTACTCAGACATGATTGCAAGAACATAAATCATAGATTGAGTAAACATTGAAGAATTAAAAAGCGAAATTGTATATAAAGAAATCAGAGTTCAGAAATTCTCTCAAATACAAATACAGATCTCTTCTCTCTGGAACTTCAGCGATAAAACTTGTTCTAAAACTTATTAAAAACTTCTCTCTCTAATAAAAATAAGCCAAAAGGGCTTTTATAGTTTGAGAATAAAAGAAAGAAAATCTAAATAATTAAAAACTAATTATAGATCTTGAGGTCAGATGCGTCTTTTAGCTTGATTTTCCTTCAGTTCGACATAAGGGATCGATCGATCTAATCTTCCAAGGGATCGATCAATCTTATATTTCATAAATCTTCATGTGCTTTGGATCGATCGATGGATCGATCGATCTATCCTTGTCCGAGACTTGGATTGATCATTCTTCATTTGCACTTGAATTCTTCCAAAAATCGTCCTTTTTGCTCCAGAACGTCCCAAACACAAAAATTCCTGAAAACATACTAAAAACACAAGGAAAGCACTCGGATAACACTAAATAGTAAGTATAAATACCCACTAAAAAGTGTCAAAACCGAGTGATATCAACCGTAGGTGACTATCTTTTGGCAAGAAATAGAAACATAAGACAGAACATCATAGCACCATCCATATTTGGAGATGCTAATTTTGTAGCATATGCATTATTAGCAGCAAAATAGTTAGAAACAAAAGAGCCTAAGTCCTATGAAGAAGTTCTAAGGAGAAAATATTCAAAGCATTGGGTAAATGCAGCAAAAGAAGAGATGATGTCACTACTTAAAAATCACACTTGGGATCTAATTGACAAACCAGAGAAACAAAATCTTGTTGGCTATAAATGGATATTCAATTTAAAGCCAAGAATACCAGGAGTAGAACCTAAAAGGTATAAAGCTAGACTGGTTGCTAAGAGCTTTTCACAAAAATAAGGAATTGACTACAATGAAATTTTTTCACTAGTAGTCAAACATGTGTCTGTTAGACTAATGCTTTCATTGGTAGTGATCAAGATTACGAGTTGGAATAGATGGATGTTAAAATTGCGTTTCTGCATGGAGAACTAGAAGAAAAAATATTAATGAGCCAATAAGAAAAATTTATAAGAAAGGGAGAAGGAACCAAATTGTGCCTATTGTGGAAATCCTTATATGGATTGAAACAATCACCTAGACAGTGGAATGTCAGGTTTGACTGTTCCATGAAAAAAGAAAAGTTCATTAGGTGCAGCTATGATTCGTGTGTGTATATGAGAAATGTCATAACATAACAAGCAATCTACCTTCTAATCTATTTTAATGACATGCTAATAACATCTAAGAGTCAAGATCATATCAGAAAGGTAAACGACAATTTGAGCAGGGAATTTGAAATGAAAGACTTAGGGAAGGCTTCAAGGATACTAGGAACAGGGAAAAAGGAACATTGGTTTTGTCTCAAGATAAATATATACAAAAGGTATTTAAGTGCTTTAACATGTTGGATTCAAAGTCTATTGTTATACCTATTGCTTCTCATTTCAAATTAAGAAGCCTAACTAAAGAGGAAGATGTGACAGAAGCACCACATATGGAAAAGATTACATGTGCTAGTGTTGTTGGAAGCATTATGTATGCCATGACTGGAACAAGGCCAAATTTGGAATATGCAGTTGGGTTAATTAGCAGGTTTATGTCTAAACCTAGCAGAGAACATTGGAAAGCTGTCAAGTGGGTCTTCAGATACCTAAATGGTGCTTTCAAAGTTAGCCTAAATTTTCAGGAAAAAAAAATCAAGTTTTAGCATTGAAGGGTTTTGTGACTCTGATTATGCCATTGACCTTGACAAAAGAAGGTCAGTGACTAGTTTCATCTTTAAGGTTTGGAGAAACATAATATGTTGGAAATAAAATTTACAATCAGTAGTGGCATTGTCAACAACTGAAGCCGAGTACATGGCACTGACTTCAATTGTAAAATAGGTCATTTGGTTAAAAGGAATATGCAGTGAATTAGGTTATCAAACTAACTCAGTTCTAACTCATTGTGATTCACAAAGTGCATTGGCCCTAGCTAAAAGTGCAGTTTTCCATGAGAGAACTAAGCATATTTCCACTAAGTATCATTTCATAAGAGACATTGCAGCTCAAGGAGATGCGAGACTACTCAAGATTCACACAAGTAAAAACCCTTCAGAATTTCTAACTAAGGCATTACCTAGGCCAAAATTTGAGCTTAGTAGGGAGATGGTTGGTCTCACATAAGCACATGCTCAGCTCCATGTAACTCCAGTTATTGAACCCCCACCTCGCAGTCAACAACAATAATAAACAAGGTCAGTTTAATTGTTTTGGGTTCAATACACATCACATTCACAAATACTAGAGATTGGAGTTACATGTGAGTAATTGGTGGTTATGGAGTGGAAGATCTTCAGTTCCAGGTGAAGCATCTGCAAAAAAAATGTTGTCAGAAACCAAGTTTGTGTCAATACAAGGTTTTACAGGTGTATCAAGTAAGAAGTGGAAGGAAAAGCAAGCTAGGAGATTGTAAAAGTATACATTTTGGTTGATCTTCTAAGTTTCAAGTCGGTATCTCCTTTCGTTTGATGCTCCAGAGGCACATACAAAGCAAGAGATCAAAAAGGTCAGGTAAATACTCATCTATGAACAGGAAGTATCATTCGTTTGAAAGTAGGAGGTGAAGCTCATTTACCTGGATTTGTATCAAAGTCGAAGGAGCTGAAAGGTCGAAGTCGCAAATCATTACTTTCAGCCAGTTTTACAGGGTTTATGCACAGTTCTAGAGTTAACAGGGAATGAAGAAACTAGAGTGATGGAAGCGTGGTGGATTTACAACTGGAAGAAAAGGATATGGTGAAATCACCATGAAAATCGCAGGGAAAGACAAGAGGAAACTAGGGTTCGGCGAAACCTAAGGTAGTATGAGGCAAAATGTGAAGTTTGTGGATCTGAATTGCCTAAGACAAATGGGCTTTAGAGCCCGTCTCAGTATCTGTTCACGTTTGGGTTATATTTGAGCTCGAGACCCAAAAATCAAAGGTTCGGTTAAAGTTTCTGTTATAAGAACTAACCGACTACAAGGTGTAAAAAGTGAGAATCGCACAATCAGAAAATAATAAAGCCAAGACATATTCAGAGCAACTCAGAGAGATTGAAGGAGGTTCAGGTGGTCAAGAAATTGCACCAGGAAGAATCATGAGCCTTCGTTCAAGTCTATGAGCTTGTATTTTCTTTATCCCTTTATGATCTTGATCCTACAAGAAAAGAGTAGATCCATCAATTCAATTGTATAAGGGATTTGACTCTGATCTTATAGTGCACGTATGAGAGGTTTGATCTCTCCCCAGAGATGTAGAGTAATCGAACTCTGGGTCAACAATTTCCTTTGAGTTCTTTTTTGATTAGGTTCAAAAACAAAACAAATCAACCTAGATCTCAATCTAAACAACAAGTTTAATCAATCCTAAAACTCAACATAGCCGTATATATTTTTGGTCTGATTCATCATCCAAATGTTTCTGAAATAAACACCTATGAAGAAATCAATTTACAAAAGGGAGCTGACCTCGGTTCCAATGGTAAGTAACTCGGGAAAAATATTCTATAGTGATCGATCATCAAATAGAGTTATATTCTCTAACAACTAAAGAACTGGCTCTGTTTCATTTCACCTTTGATTAATCAAATGGGTGACAAGTTACACCCGGAATCAAGTGACATTTTGGGTTTTGCCTTAGGTTAATACGAAATTAAAATGTTTAGTTTAGACTTGGAAACAACTTGGAGAAAACCACAAAGCAATCGATATTTGAGCCTGAATATCGTTACACTTTTGATAAGGAATATGATATTTTTATTTAAATACTAGAAGAAAAGTCTACGGGGAGAAGATGATTTGGAGGAGATAGTTGCAGGAGACTGCTTCTGGTGAGGCATTCCATTCTTTTCTTGTTGTCCTGATGATCCCATTTTGTCGAGGAGTTTAGCTGCTCTTGGATCACTCAAAAGTGTCTTTTGAAAAGATTGTGAGAATCCTGTGGCAATTATCGTTACATGAATCTCTCCGGTGTAGCGATCATCCACAACAGCTCCAAATATGATGTTGGCCGATGGGTCTGCCAAACTTGTCACCACCTGCATGTACACCACAACAATATACATTGTAATACGGGTACATACCCAAACTGAACCAAAGCCAAATAAACCAAGTAAAAAAAATAGCCGCACCTGAGATACTCGGTTCACTTCCTGCAAAGTAATATCTTTTCCACCAGTAATGTTGTAGACTACACCAGTAGCTGACTGAATGGATGATCCGATCAGTGGAGCCAAAGTCGCTTGTTCAGCTGCTTCTTCTGCTCGGTTCTTGCTTGAAGAAACACCTACCCCAAGCATTGCAGTTCCAGAATCTTTCATAACTGCTTTTACATCTGCAAAATCTACATTGACTAGTCCAGGTATCTGAAAAAGATCAATGCATACTTACTTTTTCATTGGGTGGTCATTTATCAACCAACTTGTTAAGCTTTACAATACACAGACTCACTGTAATAATATCTGAGATTCCTTGTACTCCTTGGCGTAATACATCATCCGCAAGAAGAAAAGCGTCCTGAAGTGGTGTCTGTTCATCAGCAATATCTAGCAGACGATCATTTGGTATCACGATAAGAGTATCAACGTTCTTTTGCAGCTTTTCAATAGCTTCCAGTGCCTAGAGAAAACCAAAGTAGGCAATAATCCCATAAAGACTTAGACTGATGCAAAAAGCAACATCACTTGAAATACCTGCAAAGATCTTTTGCGTCCTTCAAAGCTGAAGGGATAGGTAACAACACCAACAGTCAAATATCCGGCTTCCTTGGATATTTGAGCTACGACAGGTGCAGCACCAGACCCTGTTCCACCACCCATACCCGCAGTTATGAAAACAAGGTCTGATCCTTTAAGAGCATTAGCAATTGCATCCTTTGATTCTTCTGCAGCTTGTTCTCCTAGTAGCGGGTTCCCACCTGTACCTGTTAACACAAGAGACGCAAGTTTGTTAATTGAGTGTTACAACTCACGCAACATCTTCACAGGTACGGATAAGCTTCTTCTCTGTTGAGAGACTAACCAAGACCACGAGTTAGAAGCTCTCCAATTTGAAGTGGATTCTCTGCAGAAGACTGCAACAGAGCTTGAGAGTCCGTGTTTATCGCATAGAAATCAACACTCTGGAAACAAAAGCAATGAAATCAAATATCAATTACTCAGTAAAACACTACAAATCGAAGCAAAACATGAAGCTCTCAGTGTTTATTTTGCGAAGGGACTGAAAATGTGACCTGCAAACCACTGGAAATCATCCGATTGACGGCATTGTTACCACCACCGCCGACACCAACCACCTTAATTCTCGCAGACTCCATCGGAGAGAAGGAGCATCTCAGCATCATCGAATTAGACCGTGGATCATTTCTTCGTTTTATAGAGCCGCCACCGAATTTACTGGTTCTGGTACTTGCGCAAACGCAAAAACTATGCAACGAATGGGATATCGGTTTCGAAAGAAATGATGAAGAAGACGAGGAACTAATCGTTAACTCATTGAATTGCGGTAACGGAATTATCGCCATTGTGAGAGAACAAAAGATGGTTTCTTTAGGGTTTTAGCGTCGTGGAAGAAAATGTCAACAACAGCTCAGTGTGTGTTCATCTCCCAAACGAAAGCTAAAGAGAACGAGTGGACCCTTTTTAAGTCATCGATACGCCACCGTTTCACGCATTATAGTCGACAATCTTCTTATAAGACATATAATATATATTTTTTTTTGGGATTGAACTCCATATAATATTAATTCAGGATAAAATGTTTAGCCTTAGAAGCTAGTCACCCCGAAACTAAAGTATTTACATGTGAAGTGATAGAGTGTTGGGATCTAGCTCCCTTAGCAAAGGTATCCGATTTTACATTATGTTTTCTCGAGATATAAGAAATGGAAAAACCAGAAAATAAAGCTCGTAAATATTCGAAATCATTTCATTCCGACGCCAAAGATGGCCGATCTTCTTTTTCATTTATCAGATTAACTAGCTGTAAACAATCCATTTGAATGGACATATTTGTTAATCAAAGTTGTAAAGCGCTCATCATTGAACATAGCAAGATATTGAATTCTGCATGAAGGGGGATAACACTTGGTTTATCCCGTAAGAGCCATAGGAAGTGTGTCCTGGTTCAATCTCAAAAACGCAGCCTCCACCTACATAACATAAACTTTGCACCCAAGACGCATCCACTTGGCATCTCAGGAATGGTGCTAAATTCATGTCAGCTTTATAATTTTGCGTTGTTTGATTCCTGTTGATTCCCTTGTCAAGAATAGCTTGTGCAATTCTCCATTCTTCCTCTTCTCTAGTTGCATGTTGGACTGTTTCCAAGGGGAAAATCACCTTTGCGTTAAACATAAAGTCATTTCTAGCTTTCCAAATGAACCATATAATCCAAGGGAAACGCGCCATAATGTTCCCCGGAACTCCTTCCTCCTTTACACAAAGGAGAAGATGATCTAGGTTCCCCACAAGGGAGCCTCTCGGGAAGTGTCCCGGATTTGTCGGGATATCCGATAGTGCCGATGTTTGTAAAGCTGGCAGACATAGAAAGAGAAGATGGTTAATGGATTCATTTTCATCCCCACATCGTGGACACGTTCTGTCAGTTCCACAATGTCTATCAACGAGACGACTATTTGTAGCTACGCAATCAGATATGACCTGCCAAATAAAATGCTTGATTTTTCGTGTCGTTTTAAGCTTCCATATCAGGGGTTTTAAGGAGTTGGTACTCGGCTCTGAGACCAACAGCTCTTTTGTTCTCTTGCTCATCTGTGTGGCAAGTTCATATCCAGACTTGACTGTATATAATCCTGATCTCGTAAAGGTCCAGCATACCTCATCTTCTTTTTGATGGTGACTAGGTTGAATGCTCCGTATTAACGGGATATCTAATGGGTCAACCATAGCTTCTAGTATACCCATATTCCATTTAAGCGAAGAGCTATCAACGAGATGGCCCACCGACAGGTTTGGGTCCCTAATTATGCCTTAGAAACATATAATATGTAACCATTTCAAAAAGATTAATTTATTAAACAATACATTCTGGGGTGTTTTGAGTATCTCAAAAAGGGAGATTCAGCTTGTTCTTAGGAATGAATGAGAAGTGAATACAAGAAAAACCTCAACTGGTACAGAGGCCAAGATAACAATTACAAACAGGAAAAACTGTTTAAAAGATTGAAGATACAGATTACTCAGACTTTGCGCCCACTTTTATATAGTTTGAAGTTCTTGTCATGAGTAGAGGATTATCTACTCTCCCTCGCTTAGTATGGGTACAATCAGAGGATTCATCTGTGCAATATATACAATTGCCCACCTACCATAGTAATGAGACAACAAGTAAGAAAATGTGACCAACATAAAATCAAACTCAATGTGATCATGAAACTTTCAGCAATTTCGACTATGTTATTTTCCATTTGATTCCCAGGATTAAGAAAAGTTGGTATTTGTTGGCTTATGGTTAGGAAAAAAGCAAAAAAGGAACGATGGGTGTCAGTAACTGTTATAAAAAACAAGTATATCAAACTTAAACTTACATCATCCAACAGCAGACAGTCGCAGTTATGACCAATGTAAGATGTAGCCTGTTATCCAAAAACAAAGATAAGTTTTTTTTTTACTATGGTGGGAAAAAGAAGGAAGACATATGACATAACAAGGCTTAAAAGAATAACACATCAACGAATTTTCAGAGCACAAGAAATGAAACTGTGAAAGAATTATATATAACATCATTCCCTGCTCGTTGAAGATATTACCACAAAAAGCAACCAATTCGAAGAACTTAAGAGTTTGAACCCTTTTTCAATTCTCAATTCCAAGAGTAGTAAGAGAGTAACTATAGATTCCATCTATTCAAATCTTCCAGAGAGATCAAAAAAGATTCTCGGTCCATTTGATCCCAGCTAAATAACCAAATTATCCACCCGCTAACATTGCCGATTAATACCTAAAATTAAGAAATCAAATCATCGAATGCAAAGTAAGGACCGTAAGGAAACATACAGATTCGTAGAGGGGCCTCTATTGCAACAGATTATAGCGCATAAGGAAGCAATGATCCCAACGACGACGAAGATTAGGGTTGTTACAAGGAAACCCATGTTCGATTCCTGCCACGAGAGATACACGTGATTTAGGGTACAGTAACCACAATCCGATTGAAAACGTATGAGATCTCACAGTTTGAAATGAAAGATCCTCTCCGAGGAGGACGATGGTGTGTCCTTCGTGCGATCTGAATTTGGATCCGTGGGAGTTCACGATTTTCTGAGGGTAAAATAGGCCACTCCAATTTATCTTCAATATATTTAAGTAAAAGTCAAACAGATTGATTATTGTGAATTTATTTTTTTGGATTTTTAATTTTGGCGTATTTATTGATTAATCATCGGTTAATCTCAATAATCTGCTAAATTGTGAAGAATATTGAAGTTAAATGTTTTGTTGTTAGTATCACTAATAACAATCTATACTACTCATTAAATAAGAAGTCACCTAACTTAGGTATCGCGACCACAATCACTCTCAGATTTAAAAAAGTCCATTATAGGTTTAATGAAAGTTTAAAATTTCGATTATGCCATTCAGATTGATTACGTGTCGCGTTTACTGTGTATCTCGAAAAAATATATATGTACACTCGAAATTTTAAGAAGATGTAATTGGTTACGATTTTACATGTGTATATATAATTATTTTAATATTTATAATAAATAATAATATGTTTTATAAAATAGTTGATAATTTCGTAAATATGAGATTTCATAAAAATTTTAACATAAAATTTTTTTATCTATTAAGATATTTTCTGTTTGAACTCTATAAATAGGGTTCTCCTCTCCTCATAATTTCATCATTCCATCGAGTTCATAATAATTGTTTAGGTTAGAGATTTGTTTTTCTTTTTTTTTCGTCTGCTTTGTTTGATTATTTTTTGTGGTTTCATTCGATTTATGATTTTTTCGTGTTTTTAGTGATTTTATATAATTTTTGTATGTTATGATCGTAAACGAATTCGTCTTCGTTACCAATACGATAAGCAAACCGAGAATATGATCCTGTCAATATGATCGTTAGAGGTCGTTATTTTCAACCTGTTTTTAGTTTTGGATATCGGAACATTTCGTTTATGGTTACAATTAACAGAATTATGTAGAATAATTTTAAACGTAATTATAATTTTATAATCATAACTTTTTATTATTTTTAATGTATTATCGTGGATTCGTGAAAATTCTTTTTTTAGTAATTAAATGTATTTTTGGTTAGTATCCTAGGTTAATATGGTTGAACAACTTCAAGAACTTCCATGTTATGTTCGACACAAATCTTATAATCGGTTAATGGTGTTTGATAATATCATTTCCACAATCAGTTAAGTTTTCTAATATCATTATTTGTTTGGCGTTAATCATCGTTAATTCGTTTAATTATCGAAAAATTTAATATTTTTATGGGTATAAAATTCACTGATCAGATTCTGATTATATAACAAATAAATTTGTTCTATTTAATTTTAAAATTCGTTTTTAATTAGTATTTAATTCAAAAATTAAATTTAAAAATATTTGATGTGTCATTATATACTCCAAGATTTTTGGTATGTATATAGGTTTGTTAAAAAAATTACTTTTTAATATACTAGGATATTTTCAAATAATTATTTTATTTTATTTTATAAACGTAAATATATCACATCAAATTTTAGGGTTTGTTATATCTATAAAGACAAGTAAATTTGTTCTCTTTAATTTTAAATTTTTTTAATAAATATTTAATTCAAAAATTAAATTAAAAAATATTGATGTGTCATTATATACTCCAAGATTTTTATTATGTATATAAATGTTTGTTAAGAAAATATTAATTTTCAATATATTAGGATATATTCAAATAATTATTTTATTTTATTCTATAAAAGTAAATATATCAAATCAGATTTTAGGGTTTGCAATATCTATAAAGCAAATAATATGTGTTTTCTCGATTGGAAGAGACAACATTGGAATATGTCGTATTTCATGATTTGCGTGAATTTTGAAGATGTGTTTTCTCGAGGGATTTACTATGTGGATTTATACATAAAAGCAGTACATGCTATGCTCTAACAATGAGGATAAATTACGAGTGGAGTTTGTCAAGATTAATGGGTATGTATGTGGATTCTCATTCAAGGGAGAAAAATAAGGTGTAATATTCTAGAAAGATTTTTCAACTACAAAGAAAAAAATATATATAATAAAATGTTACTCATATATTCGAATTGTAATATGGAGAAAGTCCTCGCTATTTTCTATGAAATATCAATCGCACAACACTCGCCCTATCGTGGGGACCTTCCGTGCATAAATAAGAGCTTTAAGTCACGCGTGTAAGAATGATTTAGCAATGAATATCTTGAATTATATGGAGGATTACAGTGTGACTCCGGAATTTACCACTATGGTGCGGTGGTGTATGTGTTTTCTATGAAGCAACGCCACAACATTTGCTCATGACGATAAAGATCCTCATCAATATCATATATTCCGGATTAAGAAGCTATCTACGACATCATAAGTCGGTGCTATCCTCTTTTGTACCCCTCATTATAAACACGAGTTAACTTCGACGATATAGTTCCAGTGACACAATACTTAATTGACTATTTTCATAACAATGTGCAATTATAGAATATTTTATAAGACAACAATTATAGAATATTGTATAAGACATATAATAGGCATGATGCAATGGGAATCAAATGGCCTCGAAGTGTTATTTCATTGAAGTAATAGGTAAATACATCTTTTCTTGCTTCTTTTGATTAATTAATTTATGATTAAAAAAAATTTCTCTAATTTTTTGGAAGGGAATGAAGCAAAGATATGAAATGGGATGGGTCGCAACAAACCTAACCTAAAAGAGAAGTTTACATTATGATTAGTTTGATAGTAAATATCCATTATTTTTTACCTATATCATGGCTTCTTATTAGTTTGATATTAAGAAGTAGTTTTTTTTGGATATGATTCGTGTTCGCTAGTTTGAAATCTAGCGTTGTCATTGTTTTACTCAAATTTATTTATGACATTGACACAGTAGTAATAATAATAAAAATATAAAACTAATTTTCTCTTTTTTTAAACATAACCCTTAACAAGAATAGTGTAGCTACAGAAACATGTTTGGTCATTGATTTGATCCAACACAAAAACCATATGATGAGCATCAACAACACCAAACAACCTATATGGTTCAACAAAAAGCCAAGATATTGAGCAAAAACACTATAAAAACCTATATGATTAAGCAAAAATCCAAGATAATGAGTTAAACAACACTAAAAAAGATATATGGATCAACACAAATCCAAGATATTGAGCAACAACAACCCGTAACCTATGTGTTCAACGTAAAACCAAAATATTTGAGCAACAACACCAAAAACCTATGTGTTCGACATAAAATCAAGACATTAAGAGACAACACTAAAAAAAAAAACGGTTCAATACAATCAAGATATTGAGCAGCCACAACGTTAAAATAATTTGTATTCTAATAACCTGATATCAGGGTAGCATTACCCTAAAAAACATGAAAATGGACATTTTGTGATTGTATAGGATGATTGAAACATATATGGTTCAACATAAATCCATCTTGTTTTGAGATTCTAATGTTTTTTCTAGGATTTATGTGTTTGTTGTTGTATTGACTAACATAAATAACATGCTATTAAAATGGGGTTTCATTAATCTTAACTTTGTTAGTTGTTAGATGTCAAATATACATCAAGTAGATTATATTTAAAATTAAAAACATAAAATAGCTAAAATTATCTTTTTAAATCAATTTAATAAAGTTAAATGTTCACAATTTTACACATCATGTGTACTTGAAGTAAGTTTTTAAAGCATGCAATTAATTTTATACAATTTTATAATGGGATTCAAAATTTTAAAAAGTTTCTTTACAAAATATATGGAAAAAATCTGCTATGAGTGTTCTTACCTATTATATTCTGCAATGACATATGTTAAAACTTTTAACTGGAATCGATTTTCGGTGAAAAGATCTGAACGTTTCCTAAGAAGAAAATCAATAAAATTTGATTAAATCATATAGCCTATTAAATCGTTCAAAATATGAAAAGAGCAGCTGAATATAAAATATACAATTTGATAAAGTTTGTCAAAACATATAATGAAGATAAGGAGTAAATATTATTCGTCTTTCTAAGGTTAAAATTTAATACATTAATATATATTATTTTAAAATTGTGAATATATCCTAATAAATAATAAAATATGTGGTCCAATTTTCAGTTTAAAATTCAAATATATGTGGATTATATGAGTTTCAAAATGAGCTAACAAAATCTATTAAAACGAAGTATTAGAAAAAGTATGACATTTTAAATATGTATTTAATCTACTATGACTAAAAATTAATTTAAACATAAAATTTATATAATATTTCTCTTGTAAATAGATATTTGGTTATACAATTATTCACCAACTAAAAGATAAATGATTAAATTAAATTAGGTGGAAAATGTACTTATACATTTATTCTACAATGTATATATAAAATTAATAATATTAGTTTATTAAAAATTATAATAAAAATAAATATTTCAAAAATAATTAAAAATCAAATGTGATTCTATAGATATTATTCCTAGTGCATTATAACTTCTAAATCAAATGTTAACATAGCAATGAATAAGAAGAAATAATACAACAAAAACAATATTATTAATGTAATGTAAGTAACAATTACTATATACTGTTATTTTTACAATTTATATATCATAATATTTTATGTATAGATATGTACAAGTTGTTTTCTTTTATTTCTAATTGTGATCAATTCTTAAAAATAAAGGTTATTTATTACATTTGTTAATTTTTATTAAAATTTGTATTAAGGTTTTTCATGCATACCATTCACCTAGTTATGCTAAAAAAACTTAACCAACCAAAAACAAAAATATTAATCACAAGTATCCAATTCTATATTTTGAAAATAAAAAATCATAGTAAATACCCTACTAAATAAAACTCACGAGAAAACAAAAAAGACCTTTAAGTCTCTCGTTTAAGCTTCTACCCACTCTGGTTCTAGTTTTTATTTTTTTGAGCCCGACGACCGGTGGCTCCTCCAATACTAGTGTCGGTCGCCTTGGTCTTCCTTTTATCTTATCGGGTTTGGTTGTGTCGGTTTTGCCATCTCTTCCGGCCTTCTATCCTCTTCCTACGGGTGTTGATGTTGCGGAACTGCTTTCCCGGCCCAGGGTTTCCACGGCCATCTCGCCAAGCCTCCTTCGGTTGGTTTGTTTCGGGGGCTTCCTCGTAGGTTTTGTTTTTCGGGCGAGTCTTTGTGAGGTAAAGTTTTACAGTATGAAGTTTAGTGTCTGTTCTTTAGTTTTTCGGTATTGGTTTGGAAGTTAATGGTAGACTTTGGTTTGTCCGTCGTAAATTGTTTAGTTCTTCGGTTTGCTCATCTGAGATCTAGTATGAATGTTGTCTTGCGGTCCTCTTCGAGGTAGTGCTGCTTTCGTTCCATGTCTCTACTTCCTTGGATTGGGTTGAAATCCATTTTTTTTCGATTTGCTACGTAGGCGCTTGATAATTTTTTTAGTCGCCACTTTTGGAAATTTGGTGTAGTGGGTTATCTCACGTGGTTCTTCTCATGGTTTCAGTATTCATATGTTCTATGTGAGATTATGGGTGGTCACCGAGAAGATATCTGGAAAATTTGCAGTATTCGCGCTCCGCTACGAATAGTTAATATCCAATCCGATTTGCTCCGAAAATTTTCGGATATCCAAAAATCCGGATATCCGAGATTGTTGCTAATATTCGCGGATATCCGCTCCGATCCGTTTATCAAATATATTTTTTAAATATAAAAAATCATAGAAATAACAAAAAATATATTTTAAAACCTTGAAATTAGAAAAAATTAGAGAAAGGAGAGAGATCGATAATTTCTTTTAAAAATTATATTTTCAAAGATTTTTTATTTATTCGTTTAATAATCTATTAATTTTTTATATTTTAATAAATGTTAACTGTTTAGAGTTCTCATATATTCTAATAATATTATTGATTTTATGTTATTATTACATATTCATAAAGTTAATTTATATTATACTACTATACAAATATATGTATAATTATATATATTATAGCTATAAGTCGAAGTTTATGGATCGGAGCATATATCCAGATTTTTCAAAAACAATATTTGTATTTGCTCCGATTTTTTACGGATACAACATTTTACTATTTGGTTTGCTCTGTAATCTTACGGATATCCGGATTTTTCGAATCGATTCGAAGCAAATAACAGATCAGAACGGATCTATAGACCTTTCATCACTTGACCTCCAATCTGTCTATGGATTTTTCTTGGTGATTTAGGTTTGAGTGATTTGATTGTTTTTCTAATTTCTTTTGTATTTTATGGCTACCTTTTTCGAATATGTTTTTTCGCTAGTTTTGGTATTTTGGCCTGTGAAATATTTTACAAGAAGGAAAAAGTCCCATACTAATTATTCCTCTTAGTTAATAGAAAGCAAATAAACGAGCAATATAGGATTGATGCCTCCCATCTCTTGTGACACTCACAGCAATCGTCGATTCGAAAACAAAACCACACTCCACAACATAATTACTTTGAGTTGGTCTCTACTAGTTGTTATTGAAACTTTGGCCGTTCCTGAGGATTGCGAAAAGCTTCCACCAAACATCTACATGGCTCATTCACATATACATATACTCAACAGTTCTGTATCAATTTGTTTCCTCCTCCACTCCACATAAGAAACAAAGCGGATCAATTTGCATCCGACGTGAACGTAAGGTGTACATTTGAATTTATATTAACCATAGGCAGCTTATTATAAACCTGAATTATTTTAAGAGTAAAAGAATTGTAACATTTTTTCTATAAAGCATCCACAGATTTTTCTTTTGGTTTTACTATTAAGAGAGAAGAAACTTCTTTTACACTTGTTTGTTTTCTTTCTTCTACTCTTCTCTATCTCTCTATTATGTATATGGTGAATGGTTAGGTGAAACTGACCACAACGAAGATGCCTTACTCAGAATCTAAACTCAGGATCAACGTCCATTGCCCAAGTGAACTTAGCCAGAAGAGACTTGTTAAACATCTGCAATAGAATTCACAAGTAAAATTTCAAAGAGTTGCAAAGTCGTTCAAGCTTTTCTATATACCTTCTCAATGGGAACATCGTGTCGTTTGCACCATGCAACAGTGATCCTAGGATCCATGTAATTGATCTTAGATGTGCCCAATGCGATGGTTTTCATATCTTCTTTTGTCTTCCTCTCTCTTTCCATCTTCTCGATCTTCCCATTTGTTTGCATTATTTTCTTCTCCAATCTGTTTTCCAAAGAGACTAGTTCATTTAGAGATGTGTACGCGATATGCAAGCGAAGAGAGGTTTAAAAATTACGCTTCAGGTGTTAAATTCCTCTTTCTCTTTCCATCAGATCCCATCAGTGGTGTTTTTCCTTTCTTAGCCCTGTCGAGATCGATACTCAGCTCTTCTATTTGCTCCTGCATATATACACAGAGATCGTGAGATTGAGTAGGTTGGAACTCATCAAAAGCTAACTGGAATTTTCTTATATTTTTTACCTTTAGTTCTTCAATTTTCACATTCAGCTTCTCGATTTGTGCTCCGTGAGATTTTGAGACAGTCCGTTGATGGTTACAAATGATAGCGACCTAACCAAATAACTTACGATGATCACATTCTCTTTATTATCTATTAAAATAGTAGAGAGATTGATCGAAATACCTCCTTGTTAGCTTGCTGATAAACCACCACCTTCTGAGCAACATCGCCGTCTCTGGTTTCTTTATTCAACTGTCATTGCAGCCAATTGAAAGCGGCTTAAAAATAAAGTCACTCAAGAGAATGGCAATTGATTAATTTAAGTTATTATCTTGTGCCACTAAGTTTATAATCTGTAGCATTAGTAAAATTGGTTAAGAATATACGATTTCTTAAAAAAGGGTACAAACGATTGACAACATACCATTTTATCCAATGTGATTGATGCATTATATGTACGGAAGACTTTTGCTGTGAGACCAGCCATAAGTTCCTTAAGATGAGCATTGAGTTTTGAAGTATCTAGCTCGTCAAAGAGATCATCGGTTTTCGATTTTCCTACAAAGAAGACGAAACTTACAAGTCATTTATCCAGCTTCCAAAAGGTCTAGTATGAGATTAGATAACTCATATTTAGCTAACCCGCTTGGAACTGCCCAATTGCCTTATAAACCGGAGGCTCAACCACAACTGTGTTTACATACTGAATAGAGTCTTTACCAAGGAAGTCAAACTGAAGATGCAAAAACGGATACCATATGTTACTATATAATATGTAGCCAAAAGATCAATAAGCCAGAAATTCTAAAATACTTGTAGCTAGGTTCTGCAGCCAGTTTCATTCATGCAGAGATACCTTTAACTCATTTGGAGGAATACACTCTACGTTTCCTACTTTCAGTGTACAACAACCAACAGTATCTGCCTCATCATCGTCCTATACAATTAAAAAATACAAATATGAATAATGGAAATATGAGAAAATTGCGTCAAATTACAGAAACAAGTTCAATCAATAAAAGGTGTTGTATGGAGTAATGATCCCTAATAAACAGTGTTAAAATGAATAAACAAGAGGCTCTCTTTCATTAAAGAAGTATATTTGTAGAGTTACCTTCTCATTCCCAGCCCTAAGGGCTAGCTTGTCGATAAGATATGTAGCAACCGCTATTTGCCGCTTTGTTATATCTTTGTTGGTAAAATCTTTGGTGTATGCTGCTCTAATACTCTCTATATAGTTCTGCAAACAGATGATACGTTGCTAAGAAAAAAGCGAAAGCAGGATGGTTTACTCAAAAGCTTTAGCAGAATCAAAAGCTCATTACATGTAGCTTCCTCGCTTTCTCATACTTCTCCTTGTCGCTTTGTCCCTTTAACGCACTGCTAGCTGCCAAAAATACATACTTGAACTCCTTTGGATTGATAGGATCATTCCAGAATGCAAGCCAGGTGACAGTATTGTCATGCTTAACTTCTTTCCATCTGGAAAAACAACATTCTCAAAATTAGGCTATAGAAACAACAAACATTTTTTCTTTATCAAAAGACATAAAAACAGACCTTTCACCCGGAATAGGACATTCTGGAATAGGCGCTTCTTTACCGATGTTGATTGTAATATCACAAGGACGAATCCGCTTTTTCAATTTCCCCATCTGGACAGTAATAATGCAAAATAGAGAAATACTAAAATGAGAGATAACTAGGAAGGTTTGGGAACAAGGCTGGAAAATGTTCTAAACGTGGTAGACATCAGAGTATCCTCTTCAAGGATATAAAAATATAGTAAATACCTTAGGATGTTCTCCCCGGCCTCGAAACAGCCCTGGGGGCTCAACTCTGAAATTTCCGACCTTAAAATATTGCGAATTATGGTTAGCGAATTCCAAGAAGCTGGAAACTGATTTCCATCAACAAAAAGAAATTACCTTCTCCCTGACACCATCAAGAACAGCCCACATGTACTTATCCTCCTGCTTTGATTTCTCCTCTTTCAAAATCCTTTTCTCCTGCACATCATCGGCATCACAATATTATCAAGCACATTCAATGGAATAGCATTTTCGCACTTTAAAATATATATATTTTTATCTTCTAGAAAGTGAGTAATTACTTCTGGACTCATTTGTTTCTTTGTCTCTTTCTCTTGCATATACCAATCATATATGGGAGTGAAGTTACAATCATCTAAATTTTTAATCACATGGTTCTTGCCAAGTAATTTCCGCCAATCATTCCAGAAATTTTCTCTGAACTTAGGTTTATTGTAATATTCTGTTTCTCTCATCACCGCAAACATAGTTGCAACCTGCAGAAAGAAAATGATGTTATTAGGAGGTCACCACTCGCGAAATATGTGAAAGCATCAAAAACACACTAGCAAGTGAAATGAAAGTCAAACGGCAGATAGTAAACAAACAAAATATAACAAAACAAGTCAGAGAACGGACCTCTTCTTGTTCAGGAGTTAAGTCAACTGGCTTTCCCTGATATAATATCTTAATACCATGACATTTATACGGTGGTGGAAAAATAACACCATTGTGCTCTAGAGTTTTCCATTTCTTTTGGCCATCTCCAGAAGGTAATGATTTTGAAGATCTCGAATATTTAGATTCTTTCACCCATTTATTGGGCTTCTTAGTTATTGTTCTTGATGAAGAAGAGAACTTTTTACTAGCATTTGGCTTCACAGAAATTGATTTATTATTTGAGGAATCTGGTCTCATCCTTGATGCAATAGGGACATGATCATCATCATCTGAATTATCTTCTTTAATAGTTACTTTGTTGGTTCTTAACGGCTTTGATGCATCCAGATTCTTTCCTTTGTCATCTGGGGTAGCTGCATTATGTGAACCTTGCTCCATTTTCACAGGTCTAACTGGATCTGATAGCTTGGGCCTCTTAAAAGAAGATTGATTTGAAGAACTCCCCTTCTCAAGAGGTCTCTTAGCAGGTGCTTGAGAACTATGCCCCTCAATCTTAGGTTTTAAACCATTGCGATTAAAATTGTTTATCAGAGGTCTCTTTTGCTCATTATGAACAGGCTTGTTACTTGATGTACCCACACTGGTCTTTGTTTGAACCATTGAGGATATGGGAGTTTTCTCATCCAAAACTCTCTTTTTAGTGTTATCATTTACTCCTTGAGACCTCATGTTGCTCTTTTGTCCTAGTAGCTGCGTACCACTACCACCACGTTCCAAAGAGCTTGGCTGTTTGGTAAGTTGATTAGAATCCATTTTAAGTCTGGCACTCAAGGGTTTATCATCCTCAGAGTCCTCATCATCACTTTTGGAAACAGATGGAGCTTTTCCCAAGCCGTTCCTCTCCTTAACAACAACAGATCTATCACCCCGCAAGGGTGACTTTATTGTTGAACAGTGAACAGATGAAGCTGAAGGTTTCACCATTGAACTTTTGGTGGATGAAGCTGATTTATTTGGGCTGGTTAAAGGAGACCTCATAGAAGGTGGGGACTTGGTGGAACCAATAGGCACATTTCTGGGAGCATTATTCGACTTTGTACGATTCGAGGTAGATGCTGTATTATTGGTTCTCTTAAAAACCAAAGGCATGTCATCTTCATCATCGTCGTACCCGTCATGACCATTTGGAACCACAGGTTTTACAAACGCCTCAGTGGCCATACCCAACAAGGCAAGTATTTCCAACCAACTGCTAATCAACAAATGAAGAAAGGTTAATTTTCTAACAAAACTAAAAATTAATAAAGTTACAAACTTCACAATAATTTGCAAGCCATGATTCTGCAGCTGTTAATTGAGATTCTCTTTGAACCAAAAGCTTTATTTGGATACGTCTTAGAAAGAAACCGAAATATGCATCAACACATTTCAATGGTCCGAAAGGAATTTCAACATCTTAAGTTAAGCCCATGCCATAACAATCACATGGATCGAGAGAAAATTTGGAGGTGTTGATATGCAAATGAATTGAATAAGAAACTGAAGCTCATTTGTGCAATTAAAAAAAAACTCGAATTCACAATGATGGAACGAGAAACCCTAACTAAGAAATCAAAGAGAAATTCGTAAAATTGAGATCAAATCCAACAGAAATTAGGACGGGGATTATCAAATTGATGCAACTACCTTCGGCCACGATGAAATCGGCAATTGAATCTAAGGACCACTTCTCACGGATTTCTTACCTGCCTTGATTTCATCTGCCCGTTTTTGTGTTGTAGAGGCTAAGTTAGCGAAACACTCCTTATGAAAGAGAGGGTTATGACCCATTGAATTGATAGTTATGCGACGTCGAATTGAAAGAGTGGGGAATGTTTTCTTGGGTTAGGTGAACTAATAAGGCCCATATTGTAAGGAAATATGAAACTGCCTTTCTTTTTCCACGAAAACGTTCATCGAAGTGATAATACAACATTGAAATTTGAAATGTGGAAGAAATTCAAATCGAAGGTTGATTGTTTAGCAAGAAAATGGGCAACGCCATTACATATATCCAACGGTTGTGCCTTGATGCATGATTCCTAAAGATCCAGCCACAATTAATATATGCCAAAGAAGTAATAGGATTTACAGGCATCAATATTACACCTATGCAAAGGTGATACCAGTGGTGGTGGTAATAATTGTCTCTTCTTCACCATGGACCAAACTTATTAACAAAGGTAAGGAGACTATTTTACTTTATGAAAACCAAGGTGCAATGCATGATGGGATATTCAAGTATGGTTTTGAAAATCTATCAGTGTCTTTGAGATTATGGTCCAGATTTGGAAAATTCACTACTGGACAATTGAGACGACGTCACACCATCAAAGCATACGGATTAGTAAAGAAAAGGTGACAAATATATAGACTCATCTCTAAACCGCAATGTGGACAACAAGAGTCGGTCGAGGACTTTGTTAGCAGACCAATCCTCAATATAGAACCATCAGCAAAACCAAATTTCTTTCTTGCTTTGAGATCTAATTGGAAGTTAGTAGATCGATCATTCGAATATCTCCAAAGGTCAAATCATATGGTAACTTATGTAGTCATCCTCTATCAACTACTGGAAGCTGAACGGCTTTGATACCATTAAACCTACAATAGGTTTATAATTAGGTTTTCTTGATTATTTATATACACGACATTAAAATCATAGACAGACCCAATAAGGCCCATTAGAGAAAAGGAGTATGTTTTGGTTCCAAGTAAAAAAGAGACAACTTGCGTTTAAAGAAATCAATAAACGAGATGGATTCGCTAGCGGTCCTCTCCATCACGCTACTCCTTAAAACCTGTGGTAAAAACAGCCAACAACTTGTCAGAAACACAAACCCCACCGTCATCATCCTTGACACCATTGCATTCAACCGCCACTGCGTTGACCTCTTGAAGGCCACCTCCGTCGCTGTACAAACCCCGTGCAACACAAAAAACCAAGTGACTTCCCATGTTGGCATCTCACGGCTTACATAGAAGAAAATTAGCTCGTGAGCCAAACCAGAGACAAAGAACGTGGCTAAGAACCCTAGGAACAGATCCAACTCAGACTCAGAGCTATTGACTCGCCGCTGCCTTACGGGGACGTAGACCCCAAGCCGGAGAGCCTCCGAGACCCTCAGGTTCCAACGCTGACCCCAGAAATCATGTAGAGACGTGGCTAAGTAGGGTTCAATGAATTGCGGCTCTAGGTCGTACCCAAGAGTAATGGTGGCGATAAATTTTGTGAAGGCTAAGGAAATATCAAGCTCTAAGTATATATGGAGAGAATAAAGACCGAAAACGAAAACTGGATGTAAATATTGTTTGTAATCATATACTTGTAGCGTTACACTTAAGAGGACAACTTTAATGGGGTACAACCATTTGAGGTATTGGTTTTGAAGTTGAGGGTTTTGTTGAAGTTTGAGGGGGAAGCAAGTGAGGCAGATGAACAGGATAAGATTAGGAGGAAGTGGGAACAGAGGACCTTTGTCTAGGGAGAAGAACACGAGCTTAGAAATGCCGAGACCAGAGAGGAAAAACATAGAGAAACAAAGCACAAACGGGAAGAACAGAGAGTAACCGAAGACGACCGGCTTTGATACGAGGTGGTAAGTAGTAACAGTAAGATACAGAGATGATCGCGGAAACCCAAACTTTGATGTAGGTATCAAATTCTTCCTCCATCTCTTAGAAATTTTGTTCGCTGTTGATGAGTATGCACAATCACCTAGGTTTTAACTTGGTTGTTTGTGTGAAAAGTAAGTAACCGGAAGTAAATCAGGGCATGTGTAGATAACGAAATATTTAGGGCATTTGCTGTGACAGGTAGATGATGAAAACAAATTCGGCAAGGTACCAGGACGTTTGCTTCTACGTTTTGTCTGTTTCTCACGCAATTTTTTAAACTGATATTTTCCTTTGAATTTCATTTTAAGAGCATCTCCCATAGATAAACTTACTAAAATTTGTTTAACTTATTTTTAATCTCTTTTTATAATTAAACTTTTTATTAAGAAATTTAAAAAATCTTAAAACAAAATTGTTCTTCTATTGGTGAAGAACCAAAAAATTTTTAAACCAAAAATCACAAACCAAACTTCATAACAATAACTAATAAGAGAGAACAACAAAAAAAAGAAGAAATAAAAATAAATACATAGAACCAATAAGAGAAAGACACATAGTGGTATTTTAAAGTTAAGAAAGTTTCTTAGGCCATCTGCATCGGTGTCCTTGGGTTGGGTCCGTATGTATTTATGGGCTTTAATAAAATTAAAAAATGTCCATTTTGTTACGGACGACTCTTAATTATGGTCGACGCTTCGTCGTCCGTGTGTGGGAAATTGAATAACTTTTTTTCTTCTTCACTTGCCGAGGGAGACAGAGAGACGACGAGACCGAAGCCG
>OVBE01000763.1:0-44411 GCA_900406425.1 Iberis pinnata
TGACACTACAACTTTATCTAGAGTAAGTACAAAAGATTTCAGGACATTCCCAACACACTATAATAAAAAAAAAATTATAATCCGAAAGATTAGAATGCTCGACTTTACTAATGCAAAATTAAGCTAAACTAACATTCAACCATTTTTTTTGTCGACACATTCAACAATCTATGTACACTCTAGTGGATGTTTTCATTTAATTTTTGAAAAAGTAAGAACTAGATACGGTTTTGCATGGAAATTTTCGAAGTTTAAAAAGGTGTTGTCCTTCTCATAGCCACACCATCATCATTCATCATGATAACTTTCATCAAACATTTGACCAAGAAAATGGTTTAAATATTTTAGTTTTGTGCACTTTAATTATAAATTACTTTCTTTTATAAAGGTTTTACTATTATGTAAGAACATCTCCATTGGTGTTTCAAATGTAGTTCTTAGTAAATTTCTTAGGGTAAAATTTATTAAAATTAAAGATTAAATGATTTTAAAGTGAAGAAATGATTCTTGCATAAGGAACTTTGGAAAAAAATAAAAATCGGATACGTGTCACTTATTTATTGGGTCTAATTATTTATTATTATTTTTTTCTCCTAAAACTCATTCTGCGTAGATTTCTTTATTTTGCTATTTTTTTTCTCCCTTGCCTAGTCGATCTCTTCTCATTCCCGATGGAGTTTTTCGGTGAAATCTCTTCATCATAATCGATCGACGATTGAAGTCAACTCATGAAATGATGATATTTCTCTTAGGCTCTCTTCTCATGATATTGCTATCAGCAACATTCAAACTCAAGAAGAAGACCCTCTTGCTGCATTAGAAGTTCCACAACTAAAGCATACTCGTTTGGGCTTAAAAGTTACAAAGCCCAATGCCCTTGAAGATAAGCCCAACAATCTTGTAATGAAGACAAATGAAGTCTTTACAACCTCCTGCGCATCAACCTGCAACAACAGACAAAGGACATCACAAAGGCATGATTATACACCTCATCAAATTAGCCAAAACAACCGTTATGCAGTCTTGGATATTTGTGCCTTTTGGTTCTGCAAATGTTACAGCTGTATAGGGTATTCATTAGAGGTCACACACTATATAATGTTTGTGTTGGTCATTTTGTATGAACAAGTTTTCAAGTAATAAAAGTTTAAAGCTTTTCTTCTTTATTGAGCTCTTTGAGCTTTCAATTGCTCTTGTTTTACCATCTCTAAGACGAGCTTTCTCTCTCTACGATCAAATCAATTTAATCGATAATGTTCCTGAAGATCAGCTTCGATTTCAGGAGTAATCCTTTCAAATTCCTTTCCATCTCTTCTAATTTGTATCTATAAAAAATCTGAGTTCGTGTTTTGGAAATGTTATGGATTAAATTAGTGGTATGTTTGTTTTTGATTTTGCATATTTGATGAAACGAGTTTCACAGTGAATGGGGTTAAATATGAAGGTAGCTTGCTCTGTGTTGGAAATCTGCTAATGTCATGGAGTCCTCGTAACTTATCTGATATCACAACGGATAGGTATCATCTCTCTTTTCGTAGCTTACTTGTCCTGTATTGGAGAATGTTCTTGAATCTTGAGCAACTGATTAAATCTTAAAGACTTAAGAGATGTCATTTTTATTGAAAATTTATAGATGTTTTAAATGCGTAAAGTTGTATTTTGTAATCTTAATCTTGGCAAAAGTTGATTATATGTGTTTGAATCTTGAGCAATTGATGAAATTTTAGAGAGTTAAGAAGAATGGGCTGATGATGCACCATTCATGGAAGAAGAATGGACTGATGATGGAGGAGCTTTGATTCAAGGTTTAGATTCTTATTACAGGAGTTGATCTAAGTTTATGTTATATATCAAAGAAGAAGATGAATAAGAAGAATAATATAAGGAAAAGAAGAAAAATCAGAAGGAAAAGAAGAGGAAGAATAAGATGAACATAGGAAGAAAAAGTAGAAGCATTACAACAAGTAAGTGATTAATTTTTAATCATTTCAATTGTGGTTTAGAATTAGGATTGGAATGTATAGAATTTTGGTTTTAGATATTTAGGATTGAATTTTGAATTATGGATTGAATTTTGGATTATGAATTAAAATGGTTTACAATTGAAATGTAAAGAAAAAACATGTTTTCAACCAATGGAGGTTAGGAAAATTAAGAATCTAACAAAAGATTCTTAAGCATCAAAATGAATATAAATTTAGTTAAGATCTTCTTAATAGTTTTTACCATTGGAAATGGTCTAAAGTCAAGAAAATTCTAATTATAAACAGATCCAAGAAATTTTCAAAATCCCAAAACCCAAAATACAATTAAGTTTAGACATGGCTTCTTAGGGCCCAACCTAAACCAAAGTCCAAAAAATGAAAACCTAGTAACTCTACGGTTGGATGGAAAACCTATATAACCGCCGCCGCCGTAAACCACGGATATCGCCGGAAAATAATTCGGTGACCGGCGAGAGCTCCAATATGCGGTGAAGAGTTACCTTCACCACTTCCCACCGAGAGCAAATGACAGAGAGGAGGTGGATGACAGTTGTTGATGCGCCGTGATTTAACCCGGTTAATGAAGGTAGGTTTCCAGCGACTCCAGGGTTTTGTTAGACGTCTTCAGATCTGGTGTAGATGCTCTTCCCGGTGGTTGTTGCCCCCGCACCGCCACCAAGAGAAGAAACTTCTATTTTTTCCGGCGTAAAAGAGATAGCTACCTTGAGATCTCCATCCCCAGATCTCGTCGTCCTCCGGTTACAGGTGCGGCGAAGCAGAACTGGCATAGCCACCTTGCCGCCTGGATTCTTTAGTCCGTCAGAAGCTCCAATGAAACCCGATTGTAGAGGGAGAATGGACAGGAGGTGAATTTGAGAAAGTTTGCATGGGGAGCTTGCCGGTGTCTAGACTCACTGGCGAGTCCGGGGGTCACAGTGCACGGACGATGTGGTCAGGAGTCAACCGCGGTAGTTTCCGTATGTTCCGCCGCTCCCGTTTTTCGGTGAGATCTTAGCAAAGAGAAATAGAAAGAGATGAGAAAGAAATAAAGAGAGTCTGGATCAAAATAAAATAAAAAAAAATAAAAAATAAAAATAATTATGAATTACTTAAAGTTCACCGTGTAAGCATATGTTGAAGAATGACGACAACAAAAAAAAGGGGGCATATGTTGAGGAATAGTGATCTTGCACTCAAAGTGATGGAGACCTCAGACCTCGTAAGGATTGAATTTATTAAAATAAGTGATTGAAATCTCTACTTTTAGGGAGTGAATTATTTTTACATCACTATAAACATTATAAATACAATTCACGGTTTTGTATGTTTGAGATTAATTTTAATTTTGACATGTGATACAAAAAACTGCCGTTTGATACACTTATATATTTTCTTTTAATAGTATAATTTATATTGCATTCTAGGAGAGGAAAATGTTGAAATATATGACTTTTTCTCTTTGATTTCATCCACTGCCAAATATTAGCTATGATTTATTGGCAGTATTTTTTTGCCCAAAGCAATTCTTGTATTTTTTTGCCCAAATTAATCATTGGATATTAATATATATACTTCAACTTTTGGATGCTCATAAATATCATTTCACCCGAAAAGAAAATTTGGATAGACTTTTGCTTCCACGCACGAGAAGCTGTCTATAGATCTTATCGTCTGTGTCTGGTAATTTCATTAATTATTTTAGTTTAGACCATATATATATATATAGTTGACAAAATATATAAATATATAAATAAATATATATATATATATATATATATATAATATACCTACACATAACTGAATTTTAGCATAGGGAGATTAAAATTTTCAATGGGACTCCCACCTTGTGGGACCTCTTTTTAAAAAGAAATCAATAACATATATGACAATTCTATGTAGAAAAAAAGATTGTGTATAAATAAAATATCAAATGTTATTATTCTTTTTCTTATATAAAAATTGAATTTTTTTAAATGTGTTGTTAAAATCACTTATATTTATCAGATAATCTCTTATATATTAAAAGGAAGACATTTTTTGAAAAAAACACTTATTTTGTAACAATTTACATGTAATGACATTGGATTTATATTCAAGTTTAAATTTTTATTAAGGGCAATATAGACAAAAAATTATCTCATAAAAAATATGGAATTTTTATTTAGAATAAAAGAAATTAAATTATATGTATATATATATATATATATTCTAAAAATGGATTTCATATTCTGTTTATACTTTTATTTAAATTTGTAATTATTAATTTTTATATTTGAAATAATTAATATGATAAAATTAAACCACTATGATGGAGTTATTATTTAAATTTCTTTTTGATACTCTAAGAAATTTGTTTTTAATTTCATTTATATTTTAAAAAATTATTTTTAGCTCTTTTCTAAGAAAATATGTCATAAAATACAAATATAATATATATAATATTGACATTTAAAATAAATAATTTAAAAGTTTAGTATTTGAAATAATGTAAACTTATATATTTAAATTTGAAATATGTTTATAAAATTCAGATTATTAAAATTATTTATAAACCAACCTAACATATATTTTTCATTATATATATATATATATATATACATTATATTTTAAATTGTCCAATTTATAAAATAAATAATAGTATATTTAGTATGTTTTATATAATAAAATTATATATTTTTATATCACACTTTTATTTTGATATTTACATATATGTATTTGTCGAAAAATTTCATCATCATTATATAAATTTTTATATAATAATACATAAAATTTATTTACAATACCATAATTTTGAATTTATATCCATAACATATTCTCGCGCATTGCGTGGGACATCATCTAGTTAGTTAATGAAAGGTAATATGTAATACAAATATAATATATCACGTTGGAAACTCGAAAACATATAAACTAATATATAAAGATATGAGCCAATTCATTTATTGCCAATTGATTTTGAGTTGGAAGTTGATAATCCTAAAATAATATCAGAGCCCGATCCGAAATTGGTTGCGCCACTCTTGCCCAAACCACCCGAGATTAATGGTAACGAGACCCATTATCTCGAGGGAGGGTTACAGGGATAAAATATCTCATATTGGAAACTCAACGGCACATAAACCAATATATAAGAGATATGGCCAATCCACTCATTACCAATTGATTTTGAGTTGGAAGTCATGATCCTAACAATATGTGTTACTAATAGTCATTTCTAAAACTTGGGTTAGACATGCTTTTATTGTTATTTATACAGAACAACTGCAATTTTGATATGTTATCTTTTTATAGAGGCTCAAAATTTTCAGGTTCTATACTCACATAGATTAAAAAAAAAACCCCACATCAAACATGTTCAAAAAGCCACACAACATAATATTTTCCATGTTACAAAAAACAAGATATCAACTAGGACTTCTAACTCTAGTGATAAATGGTTTACAACTGTGAGTTCTATCACTTGGTTCGAATCCCGATTATTGGGGTATTCACATGCGTCTTTCAGCGCTCCAAGATCAACGATTTGAAGCTATTTTTGTGCAACTGCGTGTCTTATGTACCAACATGACATGTGGATTGCAGCATACTTTGGACCTCAACTAATTAGTCTGGATTAACCTTGGTGACACCAAGAGCCAGGACATCTAAGTTATAAAAAAAATAAAAATAAAATGTCAATGGAACAAAAGATTTGAAAAAATAAAGTTGTGCATAATAATATTTTATTGTCTTGTAGTTGTAGGGCATATGATTCTATCTTTGCCATCAAGTACCTAATATTGTATCTTCACGTCTCTTATACCATATTGATGGTATGTCAACGTAGACATACGAAATGTGAAAATCAACGTAGACATGTTAAAATACTCTAAAAACGTATTTCATTTTTCCAAAAAACAAAATAAAAACCTAATCCATTAGACAGAGTATATCAGTTTCGTTAAAAATGTAAAGGTCTTATCATAAGTAGATTATGTGATATTGTTAATTTAAAAAACTAGGTCTTGCTCTGAAATGACAATTCAACTGCAATCAAGAAAGAGAACGTGGTGGTCTTCAAACATCAATTTGGTATTTCATGATGATTCTTCAATGTTTAAGTCAGTATCACAAATTTAATCGAAAATCAGAAGAAACCAAAAGTTAATATGGTTCTTGAATTCAATATTACTTGCTTTAGTTATCGTTTGTGTTAGTTGATTGACAAACGAATATAATTATTCTAAGATATATCTTTTTTTTTGTCTTCGAATGACTACAAGTCAGAAACATTGATATTATATTTTCAAACACATATGCAAAAGATAAGATAAGATTAAATCAAATAGAATTTTCTTACGTCTGTTGCGTTTTTTTAATAAACCCTTTGGGAGATTAAAAACTTACATTAATTAGACGATAAATATTTGGTCAAAACCACTAGTAAATAGAAAAATTCAATTATTTACGGGAAATAAAACAAAGTATATACGAATTTTCCAACATTGCCCTGTATCTCCAAGACCATTTCCATCAATGTTTTTAAAAGAGTTTTGTAACAATAAATTATAAATAAAAATTAGAAAAGTATGAGAGAAACTAAAACTACTTCTAGTTTAAGAGTTTTTAGGAGTAGTTCTAACAAAGTTTATTATATCTATAGTTTTTATTGGTTCAATTATATTTCTCACTAAAAAAATTATAAAAAATTAAATAAAAATAAATTTGTTGTTATTTTATTGTGTATAAACTTTTGTTAGAGTTTCTAACCAATGGAGATGCTCTAACACTTTGAGGCATTGTTGGTCGAAACTTGAAAGTAACCTCTCATCAGAGTATATGATTCTAGTTTTTTTTTCAACCAGCCTAAGAGCCATATCCGCCTCTTCACTTCCAAAACTGTTGTTATTCAAGGTTTAACATTTATATTAAACTCTACTATGTGGGTCTTAGCTTATAGAAAGTAATTCATGTCTTGAATAAGGTGATTACAAGAGTATTTATACTAAAAATATATCAATTAGCCCTAATCATAATCTCTCCTTAATGGGCTTATGCGAATGGACAGAGCTTTTTCCTTAGAGGCCCAGGACATCGCAGACTTCCATATGACTTGCTCCAAATGGGCCTTGATCTAAGTAGGCTTCTTATCGGGTTACAAACCCGGTATCAACAGTTAATTCCCCTTGTTCGTCGGATGAACTTTAAAAAGGTGAAGTTAATTATCTTGGATCAAGGAGCATTTAATGACTTCGTAGCCTTTAATGAATCGTTTCATAGGGGAAAGATCAACTGTCGTACTGCGCTAGACGAAAGATAGCAATTTCGCAGCTATCGGCTTCTTTAATATGATATATGGTTGGTCTTCTTGCACTTGGGCAGGAGTTTGGGGTTGAGGTTGGCATCAAGTACCTAGAGAACATGTCGTCAATCAATCCTATTACTTAGAAGCGAAAACTCAATACAAGCTTTGTTTACATCAACTTCAAAACCCGTTTTAAGCTTATCGACACCTCTTCAGACAATAAGATCTACAACTGGAAGGGGAAATTCTTCTTCTTGAAAGTCACTCTTGGTTCTGTTGGCGACGTAGGGAAGCTCGTCAAGAAGAAATGGCCGATGCCTATCGCCTGGGATAGCTGAATTACGAGTTTAATTTGAGAAAATTTAATCAATTTTGTTTTATTGCAAATCTTCACTTAAACTCAGGTGGATTTCTTACAAATTTCCTCGAAGATATTGAAAGGATTTTTTCAGCTGGTGTTGTAGACATTAAGGTATTCGACCACGAACGAGTTCAGCTCAACATCCCTTGCATCAATACCTGTGGGTTTATATAAGCCTTTCACGTGCATTGGTCTGATTTATCTTTTCTTATGCTAAATGGTTTTATCTTCAATCTCGTCTTTTCAGTTAGTTGGGAGCTCAATGCTTGTCATAACAAAAAGAAGAAAAGGAAGGAGATGGGTCGTCCAAAGATGCCAGTGGATTACTTAACCGAGCTGGAAAAATCTTCCTCTTCTAAGAGGAAGCAGATTACGTCTACCTCTGCTTTTGTGGGCAGTGAAGATACTTGTCCTCCTTTGCAGAGGAAGAAAAGACGCACGTCGTATTGGAACAAGAAATCAACTAAAGTGATCACAGTCGACTCATCGACTGAAAAAGTGATGGATGAAAATCAAAACTCCAGGGTTCTTGCTCGTGAAGCTCCGGACCAACAAGAGGTTCCTGCTGGAGACCTGAAATTAAAAACGACGTTTCTACTAGGGAACAAGAAATACAAGGTGATGTTCCTGCTGGGGAAAAAGAAACAAAAACGACGCTCCTACTGGGGAGCCGAATCTGGAACAGATATTGGCCGAGATGACCGCATGAATAGATCTCGAGGACGGATCATTTCATGACTTTGCTGATGAGGTCGAGGATCTGCTCGCTGAAAAAGGAAGAGGCGGATGATGGAAATCTTGAAAGAGAGGATGGTTCTCAAGATCTTAAATACGATCATGTTGCTACCAAAGGTTCCCAATCTGCGTCTAAACGGCAACCGCACAAGACTTGGTTTATAGGTTTGTTAGCTATGGCGTATGATATAACTCGATTTTAATGCTTTATAGTGGGTATTTATACATGACATTTGGAATTATCCGATTGTTTTCCATGTATTTTTAGCAATTTTCAGGTTTCTAGGTGTTTGGGACGTTCTGGAGAAAAAGATGGATTTGTGCACAAAATGGATGCAAATTGGCATATGTTGATGCAAAATCTGGCATAAAAGTCAAACGCTTACCAATGCTTGAAGATGTTCTCGTGGATGGATTGAGCTGAAATTTTGACACAAGATAGCCACGTGAGTTAGCTTTCATATGGAAGTGGTTTGATATCAATCTATTGGAGCAATCAAAAGTTATGGCAATTTTACTGAAGCTGGTTAAGCTGTCTCCCAGAAGAAGCATGTGCAGAAAGTGTGAAAAGAGATTGATAAATCCAGGGAGGGATCAATCGATCCAAACCTCATGGTAACTTGCGTAAAAATAGATTGATCTATCCCTAAATAGATCGATCAATCCCTGCTCTCGAAAATCACTAAATATCATCAAAAATTACAATTTTGCCTTCAAGACTCATCAAGACTTTTCCTTATTGGTTTTAGTTTATTTTTCCTTATTTTAGAACTATAAAAGCCCTAGGCTTGATGTTATTTTCATCAATCACTTATTTTTATTTCTCAGAGCTTTTACAGAGAGACGAATTTCATCCCTGTGTTCTTGGAGAAGATTTCTAAACTCTGTCTTTATTTATAGAATTTGGTTTTTGAATTCTACAATGTTTACTCTTTCTATGATTTCTGTTCTTGTTATCATGTCTGAGTAGTTCGCTTCTTAGGTTTTAGGGTTTCCTAGAGAAACCAGGTTAATTGTTGGGGTTTGGTAGAATGGATTGGATTTGTTAGGTTTTTAGTCTAGATTTGTTACCAATGCATAATTTAATCTGGACATTTAGTTCATTGATATTCGATTGATAAACACACATGGATTTAGTTTAGAGATCTGACCTAGTCTAGATGAGTAAGTGCATTTGCTTGCTGAGTATTGTCTTAGGGGCTTATGAACTTAACATATCTGAACAGTAATGCATGTTTGAATTATCTAAATACGGCGGGAGTTTTTCTTTAGTAATTCGAACATAAGGATCTAATACTTCGGGACGAGATTAGTCTAGCTTTTGTATTTTGAGTTGGGAACAATTTTCAAAGAAAATCATGCATGTTAACCTTAACTTTTAACCTGAATACCTATGGAATTAGCTATTGCCTAGCGTTTTCGTTAACTGTTTCACAACCGTTTTTATTTTATCGTTATTTACATTACTTAAATCACAATCACTTTTTATTATGTTCTTAGCTTAATTCGATTTTTAACTGAGAGTCTTGCATTCTTGGTCTCTGTGGATTCGATCCCTCATATACTAATGTGTTTGCTGTGCACTTGCAGTGAATATATTTGGGTTAAAACCTGAGTGTATCAAGTTTTTGGCGCCGTTACCGGGGACCAATACAGTGCCTCTTAAGTTTTCTTTAGAGTTTAGTCTAGGACTTTTATTTTTACAATACTCAAGCTTTCTTTCTTCTTAATTTCAATTTACAGGTGCATGACCAGAAGATCTGAAAAATTCAAGGACTTGTTCAACCTCAATAACGCAGAACTCTAGAAGTTAAGACGTTGAAACTCAATGGCTGACAATCGTCCAGCCCAGAATCACCCTCTTGTAGGTGACTTAAGCAATCCCCATGCATTCCTTGCCAACAGGAATGCCATTCACCCTAACCCACCTCCTAGGAAAGAATTCACCATACCTCACCAACTCTTCACTATGGTTAGGCAGAACCAATTCCATGGGTTAGCTTCTGAACACCCTATGGATCATGTCAACAACTTTGAGAATATCTGCAGCACTATTCGACTCAATGGAATTTCGAATGACTTTATACTGCACTTTGTTTACTCATTCTCTAGATGATAAGGAACTCAGATGGTTAAAGTCTCTTCCAACAAACTCTATTCGAACTTGGGATGAATGTAAATCCAAGTTTCTCAGCCACTTCTACACCACCAACATGACCAATTCTCTGCAAAATATGATCTCTCTATTTCAGCAAAGTCATGTAGAATCTTTCTATGAATCATGGGAAAGATTCAAGAAGTACCTATGTGATTGTCCTCACCATGGGTTCTTTGAGCTGAATCTGCTCAACATCTTTTACATGGGTGTAGACCATCAGTATTGACTCTCTTTGGATGTTGCTAACAATGGTAATTTCATGACCAAATATGTTGGCAATGCCTATCAACTTATAGAGAACCTAGATGCAAACAATAGTAAATATTTCCCCGATGATGATAGGAGGATGAAGGTAACTACTTCTGAGAACTCTGAAATTTCATAATTGAAAAGACAAGTTTTGAAAATGAGAGGATTGCTCACTCGGTTTCTCAAGAATCTAAACTAGAAACATATGAGTTTTACTGAAAATGCAAAAGCAGCTTGTTTTGATTTCCAAGACCAAGTTTACCCACCTCAACAGCAGTATTTAGTGTAAAACTCCAAATCAGGTGGCTTTCAACAGACATCTCAGCATGTGTTTCAACAAGCACCTCCACCACAAGTTCCACAAGAGAACGAGATGGAATCCATGCTCCAAAAGATACTTGAAGGTCAGCAACAAACTGAAAGAAACGTAAATGTCAAACTAGACAACATGTACAATGACTTGAACAACAAATTTGAGTCATTGTCCACTCATGTCAAACATTTGGATACTCAAGTAGCTCAGACTTCAGAAGCTGTAAAGAGACAACTTGGTGTTCTCCTTGGGAAATTCTAAGACACTCCAAAGGGCTACTATAAGTCAATAACCTTGGGTTTGGTTGCGAAAGATGATGATTCTGCAGAAAACGCAGATCTGAAAAAGTTAGAAATGCAGAAGAAGAGATCGATCGATCTTTTGACTCGGAAAATTCCAGACCTTTCGGATCGATCGATCCTTACACTTGGATCGATTAATCCATCTAAAACAGGGAAGCCCGTAAAATTCTATCGATGGATCCTAGTTAGATAGATCGATCTGTCGAACCGTAATTCAAAAAGTCTAGAGATCGATCGATCCCCCTACCCAGACTGCAACCTCTTGTGCGAACTTATAAGCCCAAGATTCCTGACCTAGTTGAGCCCAAAAAGTATAGAACTGACCTTAAGGATAATGAGATGATAGGTAAGCCACCAAATCCACTAAGAAGACTTCAAAAGATGCAAGATCCTGGAGAATTTGTAGTTCCTTGTTTGATCAATAATGTGGAATTAAAGGACTCACTATGCGATACATGTACTAATGTGAGTGTCATGTCAAAAGTTGTTGCAAAGAAATTGGTAATCTCAGGTATTAAACCATCTAAGACACCTTTCAGCTTATTGATGATTCCACTATAACTTCTACTGCAATCATATTTGATCTGCTAGTACAAGTTGGAGGATGTCTAGTTCCTATCGAATTCTATATCTTGGAGATGAATGAGGACTCAAATATGCCACTAGTTCTAGGTAGATCGTTCCTAGCATCTGTAGAAGTTGTAGTTGATATGCCTAATCAGCGTATCTCCTTTACCAAAGTGAAGAAAATGTTTTCTACCCAGCAGTGCCTCCAAAAAGAGCATCTAGAATCACAATGGTTAAGGAAGGAAGGGTGAAGCATGAATCTCATATCAAATCTAATCTTAGAGGTGAGATTACTGAAACCTTACACAAAGAAGCTCAAATCTCAACAAAGAGTGCAATCTCAAAGGCCAAGATCAAGGAGAAGGTGAACTTAAAGAAGATAAAAAATAATCCTCAAGTGACTTTGATTCCTCAAGCACTAGTTGGGGATGGAATTGAGTATAAGGTGAAGAGCAAAGGTATTTCAAAACCTTTCTCAAAGATCAAAGCCTTCTTTACCTTAGAGCTTAAAGACAAGGGAATTGATGTGGCGAAGGATGTGATGAGTAAAGTTCTCAAGTTGAAGATTTCGATTATGGTGATTGTTGTGGGACATCTCTTGATGATGTTCTAGCTCTAACTTAGGAGGTAAGTTCGTCAAGCTATTGACGTTAAATAAGCACTGAGTGAGAGACAACCCACTAATTGGTTTTTTAGATTAGTTCGTCAAGCTTAGATTACTAATTTGCTGATTTTTAGTTGTGAGTTCAAAGTGTTTCAGGTGAGTTTTGAATGAAGAAAAACTAGTCGGATGCAAAGATCGATCGATTCGTCTATGGATCGATTGATCCGGCGTTTATTCAGAAGCCAGTCGATCTCCTTCTCAGGTAAGTACCCGAAACTCTCTTTGAACAAATGGCTTTATTCATTTATTTTTAGTTTGGTCTTATTCCTTCTCTTGAATTTATTTTCACACTGGGACAGTGTGAAGTAAGTCTGAGGGAGGGTATATAGCTACTAACGATGTTTTGTGTCTTTTTTGATGTTTCGTCATTTTGATGAAAATTTTCAAAATTTTTTTTTTGATTTATTCAAGTCTAGTCGATTCAAAGGAACAAGGACCAGAATTTGTGATGACTATTAGCCTAGTGTGAGTTTAGAATTAATTTCTATTTGATTACTAACTTAGATTAATTGTTGCGTTTAGGATTGGAACCCCATTGACTGATTAGTATGCTTTTGAAAGTTCAGGTCTTTTGGATTGTTGATGAATTGATGCTAGCTCTAATTGGATATGACTTAACATTAATCTTAATTTCTCTTGCTTATGATGTTGGTTATACTTTGAAAAGCTAGGTACTTTGGTCTTCATTTCTATGACAAGTTCTTTCAGTATGATCTGGATCATTTCTCTCCCTCCCTTCAGAAAAGAAAAAAACGGTAAAAGAAATAGGATTGAAAGCATGATCTAGAAATCCGTAGTCAATCCCAGAAAAACCGTCTGCTCAAAAAAGGAACATAAAAAGCACATAAATGCAAAGAAAAAAGTAGACATAAAAAAAAAGAGAAGTGAGAAAGGGGGAAAAAAGGGTCATGACCAGAAGTCGATTGATACTCTGTTTGGTATGGGCGCTTTTATAGAAAAGGTACTTAAGCGACATTGATCGATAGCCTATAGGCAAGAACGAACTTATTTGTATTTAATTAAATTTAGAGAGCTAGTTGATATGATTTGATAGTTTGAATGATTGGGATTTAGAGTAGGAAGTATGTTGTTAGTTAGGTGGCGATAAACGGTCTATTTGCAGTGGTTGTCTAGGATTAGTGTCTTTTAGTTTTTTATTTATGAACTTAAGGTTGTTGAGATTCTGAGAATTCATGTGTGGTCCTTTTCAAACCTCATTTCTGGATTTTTTTTTTAATTGAGGACAAGCAAAGATCTAAGTCTCGGGGAGTTGATATAACTCGATTTTAATGCTTTATAGTGGGTATTTACACTTGATATTTGTAATTATCCAAGTATTTTCCATGTAGTTTTGGCATATTTTCAGTTTTCTAGGTGTTTGGGACGTTCATGAGAAAAAAGATGGATTTGTGCACAAAATGGATGCAAATTGGCATATGCAGATGCATAATTAAGCAGAAAGGTCAAACGTTTACCAATACTTGAATATGTTCCCGTGGATGGATTGAGATGAAATTTTGAAACTCGATAGCCAAGTGAGTTAGCTTTCATATGGAGGTGGTTTGAGGTCAATCCATTGGAGCAATGAAATATTATGGCGATTTTACTGAAGACTGGTCAAGATGTCTCGCAGAAGAAGCATGTGCAGAAAAGTGTGAAAAGAGTCGATCGATCCAAACCTCCTGAAAACTTACGTAAAAAAGATCGATCAATACCTAAATAGATCGATCGATCCCTACACTCGAGAATCACTAAAAATCATCAAAAATTACAATTTTTCCCTCAAGACTCATCAAGACTTTTCCTTATTGGTTTTAGTTTATTTTTCCTTACTTTTAGAACTATAAAAGCCCTAGGCTTGATCTTATTTTCATCAATCACTTATTATTATTTCCCAGAGCTTTTACAGAGAGACGAATTTCATCCTTGTGTTCTTGGAGAAGATTTCTAGACTTTTCTTTATTTATAGAATTTAGTTTTTGAATTATACATTGTTTACTCTTTCTATAATTTAAGTTCTTGTTATCATGTCTGAGTAGTTCGCTTGTTAGGTTTTAGGGTTTCCTAGAGAAACTAGGTTAATTGTTGGGGTTTAGTAGAATAAATTGGATTTGTTAGGTTTTTAGTCTAGATTTGTTACCAATGCATAAATTAATCTAGTCATTTAGTTCATTGATATTAGATTGATAAACACAAATAGATTTGGTTTAGAGATCTGACCTAGTCTAGATGAGTAAGTGCCTTTGCTTGCTAAGTACTGTCTTAGGGGCTTATGAACTTAACGAATCTGAACAGTAATGCATGTTTAAATTATCTAAATACGGCAGGAGTTTGTCTTTAGTAATTCGAACATAGGGATCTAATACTTCGGGAGGAGATTAGTCTAGCTTTTGTATTTTGAGTTGGGAACTATTTTCAAAGAAAATCTTGCATGTTAACCTTGACTTATAACCTGAATACCTATGGAATTCTCTATTGCCTAGCGTTTTTGTTATTTGTTTCACAACCTTTTTTATTTTATCGTTATTTACATTTCTTAAATCACAATAACTTTTTATTCTGTTCCTAGCTTAATTCGATTTTTAACTGAAAGTCGTACATTCTTGGTCTCTGTGGATTCGATCTCTCATATACTACTGCGTTTGATGTGCACTTTCAGTGAATATATTTGGGTTAAAATCTGAGTGTATTAGCGTACCTTTAGCTTAGGATGCTTTGGCCTCCACCGGTCTGGTGAGTCGCCTAAGCGCCAATGGTCTGATTCTTCCTCCGGTTGACAAGATAATGTCCTCAATAATATACCAACTGTTATCTCGACAAGCTTGCTAGGTGAGTATTATAATTATAACTGAGCGGTTTTCAAGGTAAATGTTTTCATTCCTGTTCTTCTTTTAATGTAGACTTTGGCAACGAAAAATGAGCTTGTTTCTTATTATGAAAACAAGCTAAAGACGCTTAACTGTAGTGAAGATGAGCTTATTCGTCTTTCAAAGCTTGTTGATTAGGTTAAGAAGAAGGTTAGTGCCGAATGGCTGAGGATTAAAGAGTTGGAGACGCTTTTGGCCGACCTTAACACCAGAGTTAGGAGCATGAAGCTGTAGATGAACGAAATGGCGAAGTCTACTACAGAGAGGGTCGAGCTTCTAAAGAACGAAGCTACAATTTCAAAGGACATAACATCCATAAAGCTTACTGAGTTGAAAACTGCCTACTCGAAGCTCGAGAAGATGCTATGAAAGCAAGATGAAGCGGTTGCGTGTGTCTCAGGTTGCACATGTCGTTCATGCTCGGCGGGAGACCAAGGTCAAATATGCCATGAATCTCGAAAAACTTCGTCGCCACATCAACGATTGCAACAAGGGTGATCCTATCCTCCAGTACTTCTGATAGGCGCAAGGGATTTAGAACTATGTTCAACTGATAGGTCTATAATTTAATTCCTAAACTACAGTGCAGAGAACATATCACAGTAGTATAGTATGAGTCGAATCCCAAAGAGATCAGAAAGCACACTTTAAGTTCAATTTTGAATCAAGCTAAGACAAAATAAATTTTTTGTTAAGACTGAGTTAAAGTAAATAGCAGTAATTATTGGGGTCAAAAATGGTCACCACAAAATCGATGTCTAAAAACCGTCTCTGAGATATTAATCACATGATCTGAACATCAAACCGCACTAGTTGAATCATCCCGATCAAAGTAGCAAGCTGTGATACTTTTGGAAGACCATAAAGAATATATTTCGGAAAAATCGGACAACAATCATAGAATCACTAAGTGGTCGTCTCTGAACTCTTTTGTCCTTAATTAAGAAGGGTTTTTCCCACCGGGTTTTCCTATCACTAAGGTTTTAACGAGGCTAGATGGTCCGATTATGTCTAGCGTTGGACTAACGTACTTAGAATGAATGTCTGAGAAACCTCGACCGATACACAACCTTCGGATAAACGCTCTAATCCTAAATATCATTTACGAATTGCGTGATTCATATTTGCGTGAAAATAATCACAACGCTTTCGAATATACATTCATCTCGCCACTCGGCGAGATGAATCATACGAATTCATCTTGCTATCTCGCGAGATAAATCGTATAAAATTCATCTTGCCAACTGGCGAGATAAGTCAAAGAAAATTCATCTCACTAGTTGGCGAGATGAACCGTACAAATTCTTCTCGTCAACTAGCAAGATGAATCGGAGAAAATTATCTTACCAACTAGCGAGAAAAATCGGAGAAAATTTATCTCGCCAGTTGGCGAGATGAATCGTGTAAAATTGATCTCGCCATGAATGAGAGAAAATTCATCTTGCTAGTTGGCGAGATGAATCATGAACATGCCCCGTATATCTTCGGACAAATCGTCTCTCTTTTCGTATATTCTGCATTTCCACTATAATTCTCCAATTACATCGAAAACTCGCATAAGTCCCAAAGTCGTCGTATAAACGGTTCCGGTTATCCTATACACCGAGATCGCCTTAGCTATACGATTATTTCCTACGGCTTGCAGGAGAATCGCAAAAACTTCTCATATGAAGTTAATCCTATAAAATGATAATGGTTTGCTGAAACCCCAAGGATTATCTTAACTATACAATCAAAATCGTCATTCTTCAGAACTGTCATAAGGAAACGCTCGTATTTACCGATCGTATAAAATGATAAATGACTAAGTTAACATTGATTTTATCTCGCTCATACAATCGGTATAATCTTGCTGCAAAGTCTTGATTGTATCATAGTACGAAAGCTCAATTCTCCGATAAGAATTGTAAAAATATCCTAAACCATAGAACGGCCCAACAAGGCCTATAACACGGAAACGGCCCACTCTTACGACTCTAGGCGAGAATCAAACCCAAGCACGATGATAGTCGAAGCTTGTGCTGCAAGCCAAGAAGAAATGGAAGAAATCCAGAAAAGAAAGTTTTCCGAAAAAGAATGAACAAAGGAAGGTTTCCACGGAAGAACGGAAGACGAGAAAGGAAGACGGACTAATCCTAAGCCTACATAAGAGAGATGAAGAGAAGGGACGCAGACACGTTCAATTCACATTCAATTCTCCACACCAAAAAACTTAGGGTTTTAGAAAAATTTCTGTTATTGTGAGTGAGCTGCGACTCGATTAGGTTTATTAGTCTCCATCGCTAGATCTAGGATAACTCACCAACAGTTCTTGTGGTCGAGGCAATCACCCGTTGTAACACGTTCATGCACCGATTCAGAATAAGACTTCTATTGCCCTCTTTTGTGTTCTTAATTTCGTATTCGTATTAATCACTTTCGTATTCTGATCTTTATACGTTTGACTCACATAAATTCAGGATCTTTGGAAAGTTAGAGTTATCTTTGATTTCACGTAACAAACGAAAAATCGAGCGTGCAAATTTTGGTTCTCACAATTTGGCGCTAGAAGGAGGGGGCTAGCGATTTCTTTCACGTTAGACCCACGTTCATGAATACTGAAAATCAAACCGACCAACCAACTCGTGACGGTCTTCCACCAAACGACAAGGTTGAGCAAACTCCACCAACAAACGTCACCACAGTCAACGCTGATGCAAACACTGCCGTGTTCAAGACAAGTCGACAAGCTCTCTAGCAAAGCAGGTTGAAATCCTAACTGTGAAAACCAAAGCCATCTTCCCACACGGAACAACCTACCTCCACGGGAGAATACTTGATTTTGTGGCTCCGCTCGATAGGACCAAAAACGCGCAAAAGGAGCCGTCAGGAAAAAATCCCGATGAGACAACTCATAACGAGGCCAACCAAATTACCTTGGATTCCAGCGAACAATCTGATTCTTCGGATGAGGATGCAGGCGTACACCCAAGAAGAAGAAGAAGCAGACGCTCAGTCCGGAAAGATCGCCAGTTCTATAACACCGTGACAGAATCTCTTATGGGTAGAACAAGAAGAATTGGCCAAAAAATAGGCTCGGAACATTCGCGATAAACTCTGAAAAGTTCCAAATGCCTATGACAATGACTTAGATGAAATTCGCAATCTCTGCGTCGCGAAAACCTCTGCGAAAGTCCTGGTGGTAAAATCGCAAATCCACCACGCCACCAGCGCTACACCGACTATCGATCAAAACCTTGAGGCGGCCCAGAAATCACAATTTATGGCACGAATAACTAAGGCTTAAATCTCTGATCCCGGAAAAATCAAGGTCATTATGTACGAAGGAACCACCAAACTGAAAGCTCATATACAAACCTTTCAAATCGCAATGGCAATGTCCAAACTTAAATAGGGTGAAGAAGACACAAGATTCTATCTCTTCTTCATCGAATACCCTTAGGGAGCGACTCTCGAATGGTTTCCCGACGAAACGCAACTCCATCAAAAACTTCCACAACTTTCCACAGAATTCTTCAAACAATACTCCATGTTGATGGGCAGGAAGACCTCGGATGTCGATTTGTGGAGCATGGCTCAAAGAGAGGATGTGCCCCTCCAAAATTTCATCAAACGGTTCAAAGTCATCAAAATAAGCCGCAGACGCACTCCGGAAAATGTTGTGGTACAAATCAAAATTCAGAAAGTGGATAGCACTCGAAAAACCACAGTCAACTCAGGACGCTCTTCACAAAGCCGCATATTTCATCACCATCAAAGAGGAGATGAAATATGCGTCGGCAAAGACATCCGCGAAAGAGGTGCCTCGGAAAAAAAATCGGAAAAGAAAAACCCTTGTAACGAGAAATATGTCTATCATGAGGGACAAGACATTCAGGGAGCACATAACTATGCAATCAACCTATCGACCGAAAGAGGAAAAACTTCAAGTAATACCTAGACCCGGTAAAACGAAGGATCACTCCACGGTAAATTGCAAAGACCTCGGAGCAAGACTAACAGCAAAAATACTCGTAAGAGAGATGTCAGAAATATCCAGTCTAAACGATCTCCTTAGAGAAGCTAATTGGCCACCTAGGTCTGACTAGGCATCACCGGGAAACAATGCACCCCAAGGTCCCCGAACGGAAATGAAGCGCGAAAGAGAGCCTGAAGATAAAACGAGCGAACGGAAATGAAGCACGAAAGAGAGCCGAATAAGCATGATAATCAAAGGATAGAAATACTGTCAAGATAGCATCTCCACAATCAAGGCTTATCATCGCAAGACTGAATCGGGCGCCAACTTTCCCGATCACCTTCTCTTTATATCTTTCGATTCGCTGAACAACGCTATTACTTTTGAAGAAAGCAAATATGTCAGAATCAATTGTCCCCACTACGATCCTCTCGTAATTGACCTCTTCATAAGATACCTTAAGATCGTGAGAATCCTCATCGATACAGGAAGCATCGTGAACGTAATCTTCCACGACTCTTAAAACAGGATGGGAGTCAAATTGTCCGAAGTCACATCCACGCCAAAACCACTCACTTGTTTCTTCGGTATGACGACCATGACTCTCGGCTCGATTCAACTTCCAGTCATGGCCAAAGAAGTCACCAAAATCGTAGAATTTGTGGTAGTCGACCATCCTGGAATCTAAAACGCGATCGTCGGGACGCCTTGTATAAACTCTATGAAAGTGGTTATATCGAGTTAGGCATCAATTTCCCGTCGCCCCACGGAATCTCCACAATATGGGGATGTCATAAACAAGAAAGACTCTGCTTCCTAGTTGAGCATAAAATGAGACAGATCAAAACAACGCTAGCGATCAGATCCAAACGAGCAAAGGCAACTCAGCCACCGGCCGAAATTGTTTCGGAAAAAGCTGATAACACTTTAGATAAAAGTGAACCAAAATTTTCAAATATAGAAACATCTCAACCTGAAGAAGGCGACCACGCCTCCGAGCCTGACGTCCTGGACAAAACGGCGTAGACAATGCTCGAAAAAGTCGTCGACCCACAAAAAATAACTAGTCTTGCCGCTTTCTTTTGTCACAAGAAAATTCGATACTTTACACCTAAACACAACAATATACAATTCACTTAAAACACCTAAGTAAAAAATAACTAAAACCGCCCCCATGCGACATTTTACAAAATATTTTTCGTAAAATCAAACTCAAAAATATTTTTCACAAAATTAAACTCGATAACATTTTACGAAACAACTTTCACGACATTAAACTCAACAACTTTTTACGAAACAACGTCCATAAATTCAACTTGGAAACATTCTATAGAACAACTTTGGTAGAAATAAACTCGATAACATTTTGCGAAAAACTTCTATAAAAATTAAGCTCGATAGTATTTTCTGATACAAATTTCGTAAAATAAAAAAAGCATACAAAACGACTCTTGTAAATAAAACAAAAATCAAACAAAAATCCAAACGAAAACAATAGTTTTCGCTGCAAACATCCACGAATGATCTAAAACGTTTTTCTACAGAAAGGTTAAAACAAAAGCATCATCAAGCCCGCAAACATTTCGAGAACGAAATGCAACATATCAAAGAAAAATCAATCTTCAGCATCGCGAGATGTCGCCGACGCCTGAATAACCATTTTTGACAAAAATACATTTCTCGATGAAAATGCCATCCTGGAAGACCAAACAATCATACGCACTAACATCTACTCAAAAACACATCCTTCGCGAAAAATCAGAATGGTAGCATCTAACATCATGTTTTTTGCTGATCACAACAAAATTCCAAATTCGCACGAACGTAGTCACCATAGACTTCAAAACCAAAAATGAGCAAACACTTACTCTTCTATCAAACTCGTCGATTAGCCTCAGTGGACAAACCAATTATCTAACCTTTCGTAATATTTGTTCTCACACATCAAACACAAGGATAATAATGCTATAACAACCAAAATTTTGGTCAGCACTTCCAAAAAACTTAAAAATTTTCATCAAAGAGATGCTCGGTTCCCGGTCGATACGAATCAATAGCATATTCCAATATCAAAAACGGAATCAGGTTGTAATCGTAAACTATGTAAGCCAGAATAATCATTGCGCCCCTTAAAACTGAAAGTAAGCCTAGGTCTTGCCCTAAACCCAGCACACTGGTCTCTAACATATCCACACATAGTATCGAAAATTGATACGAGATCGCTAAACTTGTCTCGTCGCTCACACACAAAAATCCACGTAACTCGAAAATTAGATTTTCCGAAACACTTGCATTCAAATTGGAAAAGCTAAACTTAGCGACAAATCAAAGAACGAAATATGAATTGACTACTCGTAATATTATTTTCGAAAACTAAGCCACACATTAATAAAAACATAACTTACATGAAGCCGCAAAGCAAAAAGGATTTGAAACCACGTGCAACCAGTCCTACTAAACTAAAAACGGCCACATTCGGCTAAAATCATAATCTAAACAACGATCATACTCCTTTATATGAACCCACACTATTAACTAGCCGGAAATGAAATAACCAGATCACGATGCACCAAATCACCTTGAATCTTGACCATCCGCTTCCTCTTCAGCACACGCCAGAGTCCCGACATCCTCCAAATCAGGAGAAACAGGGATCAGAGCCCAATACTCTTGAATCTCGGCTTCAATCGGAGGAATCAGAGACCTCGCATCTTCGTACTTGTCAAAATACCCAGACATCTTTTTCCTTTCGATGTCATATTGGTAGTCGGATTGCGTAGTTTATAACAGTGCGCCCATAAAACCACAACTCTTGTGCCAATCCATGATAGTTCGATGCATCTGCTCCAATCGATAAAAACAGGTCCCAAAAGGAGTCGAGCGATCCGCAACGGTCAAAACTACCTCGCGCTTATCCTACCTGATTGCATAGCGAACTTCAGATGCTTGGTTTCCCGCCAACTACTCCATATCCCTCCTCAAATGAGAGTTCTCTTCCTCGAGTCTCTCGGCCTTAAACTAAGATGTGCACGCCTCCTGCTCACGCACCCTGAGAGCCTCTTCTAACGCGTGCAGACCCTGTCAGGAATACCCACATAAGGTTAGCAAAAACTCATAAAAACAAGATCGTATAAGCACACCTCTTCGTATAAATCCTTGTGTTATACGAATAGTCGGGATGTTCGGTACGCCACAAGGTATCCACAAAACCGCAAAATTCACAATACTCCTCGAAGGACCAGTACACTTACTTGAACTCATCGTTTGGCCCAGTCCAGTTGGACACGACAGGGTCTGGTCACCCACGACAACAAATTCTGGTAACCCATAACGAAGTCTAGTCGCCCACGATGAAGTCTGGTCACCCATGACGAATTCTGGTGGCTCACAACAAAGTCTGGCCGCCCACGATAGAGTCCGGTCTCCCACGATGAAGTATGGACGCCCACGACAGAGTCTGGCCACCCACGACCAAGTCTAGTCGCCCATGATGAAGTCCAATCACCCGCGATAAATCTTGGACTTTTAAGCCATCGATTCCGCCTAACTTACTTGACTAATACCTCGCAAGAACACTTTAATAATTCTTACGAGCTGGGGGGCTAACTGTTGGGGTCAAAAATGGTCGCGAGAAAATTGATGTCTAAAACCCGTCACATAATTATTAATCACATGATTCGAACATCAAGCCGCACTAGTTGAATCATCCCGATCGAAGTAACAAGCGCAATACTTCCAAAAGAACATAAAGGATATTTCAGAAGAATAGGACAACAATTGTAGAATCGCTAAGCGGTTGTCTATGTACTCTTTTGTCATTAGTCAAGAAGGGTTTTTCCCACCGGGTTTTCCTATCACTAAGATTTTAACGAGGCAAGATGCTCAGCTTACGTCTGGAATTGGACTAACATACTTAGAATGAATATCCGAGAAACCTCGACATATACGCAACCTTCGGAAAAACAATTTAATTCCAAATATCATTTACGGACAACACGATTCATGTTTGCGTGTGAATAATCTGAATGCTTTCGAATTCACATTCATCTCGCCAATCGATAAGATGAATCATACAAATTCATCTCGCTAACTGGCAAGATGAATCAGTCAAATTCATCTCGCTAACTGGCGAGATGAATCATACGAATTCATCTCGCCAACTTGCGAGATGAATTAAAGAAAATTCATTTCGCTAGTTGGTGAGATGAATCGTATAATATTCATCTCGCCAACAAGTGAGATAAATCATGCACATCCCCCGTATCACTTCAGACAAATTTTCTCTCGTTTCGTTTAATTCTGCATTTCTGCTGGAATTCTGAAATTAAAATCTTAAAACTCGTATATGTCCCGAATAGTCGTATAAACGGTTCTGATTATCCCAAACACCGAGATCACCTTAGCTATACTATTATTTCCTATGAATTATGGGAGAATTGTAAAATTTTCTCATATGGAGTTAATCGTATAAAATGATAATGGTTTGCCGAAACGCCAGCCAAAGATTATCTTAACTATACGATTAAAATTATCATCCTTCGGAACGGTCATAAGGATACGCTCGTAGTTACCGATCGTATAAAATGATAAATGACTAAGTTAACGTTGATGCTTTCTCGCTCATACAATCAATATAATCTTTTTGTACACTCTTGATCGTATCATAGTACGAAAGCTTGGTTCTGCTATAAGAACCGTAAAAATCGCCTAAACCGTAGAATGGCCCAATGAGGCATAAAACATGGAAATGACCCACTTACGACTCTAGAAGAGAATAAATCCCAAGCATGATGATGGTCAAAGCTTGTCCTGCAAGCCAAGAAGAAATGGAAGAAATATAAAAAAGGAAGATTTCCGCAAACGAATAAAACGGAAAAGGAAGGTTTCCACGGAAGAATGGAAGGCGAAAAAGGAAGACAGATTAACCCTGAAGCCTATATAAGAGAGATGAAGAGAAGGGGCACATACACGTTCAATTCATGTTGAATTCTCCACACCAAAATACTTAGGGCATTAGACTATTTTCCGTTATTGTTAGTGACTTGTGACTCAATTAGGTTTATCAGTCTTCATCGCTAGATTTAGGATAACTCGCCAACAGTTCTTGTGGCCGAGGCTATCACTCGTTGTAACACGTTCACGCACCGATTCAGAATAAGACTTCTATTTCCCTATTTGTTTTCTTAAATTCGGATTCGTATTAATCACTTTTGTATTCTAATCTTTTACGTTTGACTCACATAAATCTGGGATCTTTGGAAAGTTTGAGTTATCTTTTATTTTTCGTAACTAACGGAAATCGACAGTGCAAATTTTTGTTCCCACAGTAATTAAAACGAAGTACATCAATTAAAAAAACGTCAGGCAATAGAGAATTCCACAAGTTATGAGGTTTAAAGGTTCATGTTAACATGCATGATTTTACTTTCAAAATATATCTCAACATGAAAGACAACAATAGATTAATCTCCTCTCGATATATTAAACCTTATGTTCAAAAATATAAAGACAAACTTTCACTGTATTTAGATAATTCAATCAAGCAATAAGTTCTTTTTTGTCAAAACAAGCACTAAGTTCAGATTCAATAAGTTCATAAGCATTCAAGACAATACTCTCGCAAACAAGAACACTTATTCATCTAGACTTATCAGACCTCTAAACCAAATTTCTTTGCGTTTATCAACCTAATATCGCTAAACTAGATGACCAATCTAATTAAAGTATTAAGAACAAGTCTAGACTAAGAACCTAACAAATTCAATCCTTTACGAAAATAATGGAACATCTCCAAATTTCTTACAAGAAGTTGGATTGGTAGGTCTAGGTTAGATTAGTCATTCTAGACCGATCGGTCTGGTCTGGACCAATCGGTCTGGCTGCTCCTAATTTTTCCAGAGAGTTTGGACTGATCGGTCTGGCTTGGACTGATCGGTCTACCTGGCATATGCTTCTTTTTCGAGCCGGTTTGAGCAGTCTTCAGTAAAATCGCCATAACTCTTGATTGCACCGATGGACCAAGTTCAAAAAAAATTCATATGAAAGATAACTCATGTGACTATCTTGTGTCAAAATTTCAGCTTCATCCATAGGTGGGAAGATCCTCAAACGTTGGAACACTTCTGACCTTTTTTCGGACTCTGCATCTACATATGTCAACTTTCATCCAAAACATCCCGAACACCTAGAAACCTATAAAAGACACCAATTTGCAGAGAAAATCCCGGATAAAGTTGAATAGCAAGCATAAATGCTTACTATAAAACGCTAAAATCGAATAATATCATCGACACATAATCATAGAGGGTGGAATTGTACCTACAGAGATTATGTCGAAGCTGACTTTGCAAAGGATAAAAAATAATTCGATGAGATTTACATAACCGAGGTATCCAATGAAGATTTCCTTATCACTTTGATGAACATGATTTTAACTTGGTTCAAGGGCCAAGGGGTAATACGGATGCGAGGGGATGTGTTGATGTTAACGCTTCGGGAACGCCAAGAGTCTAAGGGATTCCTTCTTTTAGGTATGGGCCTTTTTTTATATTTCTTCAATGTTTCCGGCATCAACTTTTTTCTTCAATGTTTTCAGCATCAACTCATTTCTTCTCTGGGGTACCTGTTTCTTCGTTGTTTGGGACAACATGTGGCTTTTGTCTAGTTTCATTTTAGTAATAGTTCGTGGCAAACATTGTATTTCTTTTTCAGTCAAAATGTAAACTTCTATCTCAGTATTAATGAAATTTGAAACTTTTCCTTATTTTTATGTCGTCTCATTCCATGCTTGGATTATGTTTCATGTTGCCTGAAATCAGTTTGGTGCCTCAGTCGTTCTATTAGTTTATTCTTCTCTAAAAATAGGTGTTTCTGTAGTTCTTGTGCGAAATGAACACCTAGTCGACTATATGATATCGAATGGAACTGATCTGCAAATCGTCCTTCCTCACGAATGGTCTAATGACAAGATCTTTAGTCTTGTCGTATACTCTCCGTAAGAGTACGCGAGTCGGAATCAGCTTTTATGTTGAGACTTATTCTTGAAGGGGGTTACTTTGACCACATCCAGTATTCATCTTTAAGAGTATGCAAGTTGGAACTCGGCCTTCATTGTGAGACTTAATCTCAAATGTGGTTACTTTGACCACGTCCAATACTCATCTTTAGTAGTACGCGAGTTGTATCTCAACTTTTATTATCAGTTTTGTTAATTGTAACGAAAAAACTTCGATCTCGTCAAGAACGCTCGTATTGGACGGATGATGCGCGAGCTATGGCTCAACATTTATTTTTTAGCTAGGCGTGTTGAAGTCGTAGTTTGTTTACCAAAGTGGCTGTTATCTGAAAAATGAATGTATAATTTTATTAAGTAAAATAGTTGCACCCAAGAGGGTTGCCTACGTATCCTAAAAATAGGGATAAAGCCAAGTCGTAGTCCACGGTACAAAGCGTATAACCTAACAGTAGAATTCAGTTTTGTTGCATTCCATGAGCTTGATGTAGGCGTTCCGTCCATTGTCATAAGCTTGTATACTCCGGGTTTAACGATCTTTGAAATCTGGTACGAACCTTCCCACCTAGCTCTAAACCCATGTTTTCTTCTGTCGTATCTGTGTATGTCATTCATAAAAAAAATTCTCCTTTATCGAACCTTCTTTTCCTCACAATTTTGTTGTAATACCTCATCGCGACTTGTTGATAAGCATGCATTCGTACAAGAACTTGATCCATGGTTTCCTTGAGGTCTTCTAGGGAGTCGAGCAATATTTCATAATATATATCTTCATTTTTAGGCAACTTAAAACACCTTAGGCTGAAAAGCGCCACCTCAGAGGGTGCCAAAGCTTCAATCCCGTGTGCAGCGAGAAGGGGGTATGATTCGTTGATTGCATCGGCATAGTTTGGTAGGATCATAAGATGATCTCGAGATCTTCTACCCACATACACTTTTTTGATTCAAGTCTCTTCTTGAGTCCATCGATGATAGACTTGTTATTGCTTTAGCCTATCCATTTCCTTGTGGGTACCGAGGCGTTGAATGGGTAAGCCTGATTTTCCATATGAAAATTTACATAGGAAGAAACCGGTTACATATAGTGGTTAGGTATACGACATGCCACACAAAAGTTTTTGACTGTTTTAACACACAAATCAGTGCCATTGGCAGTTACGATCTCGTATGGAAGCCTATGTCAGCATATGATGTTTGTCCATATGAAATCATGTACCTGCATCGACTTATATTGGACAAGAGTTGTTATAGAGTGAGGGCAAAGATAAGATAAGCGGAGTGTCGTTTCAACTCGCGTTCAACACCTGCTTAGCTTTGACAGCTGAGTATGATTCTGCTTTGACCCACTTGGTGAAGTAATATGTCGTTACGAGTAAGTAATTTTTCTTGTGTGTTGCGACCAGGAAGGGTCACACCACGTCCAACACCCATTTCATGAATGGGTAAGGGTTTTCGGGTGTGTTCAGAGGTTCAGTTGGTGCGTGATTAATTTTTCCATGTCTCTGGCACGCTTTGCATTTACCCGCGTAGTCATGGCTGTCACCTAGCACCCTTGTCTAATAATGTCCATGCTTTTTATCTTTAAAGCTAGGCATCATCCACTAGAATGATTTCTTCCAGCACCTTCGTGTAGTTCATCGAGCACCTATTGTATGTCGTCCCTTGCGATGCAGTTGAGGAAAATACCTTATGCGAATCATCGACATAGCTGTCCATCAACAGTCATGTAGCACGAGGCCAGTACCCAAAGGCGTCGTGTTTTCCACTTGTATTCTAGTTTTGTTCCTGTGAGGATGTAGTCATTTATTTATTTTCTCCAGACGGTTTATTGCTGATTTTTGGTTGATGTGTAGTAGATCATCGATCGCATTATCCATTGCAGTTGTGAGGCTCGGGGTCTCGATGTATTCTATTGGGATAGTACGTCTGATTCTCCCCATCGTTAGTAAATGCCATGTTAGCTAGGGAGTCGACCGAATGATTTTCGTCTCGTGATATCTTGGTTAGCTGGAAGTTATCTAACTCGCCAGCCTTCTCTTAAACCATCTGATAATATTTGTACATGTGATCATTCTTTATTGAATTCTCCGCTAAATTGGTTAGCGATGAGTTGAGAATCACATAAGGCATGTACATTACGCGTGCCAAGTTCCTTTGAGAGGCGTAGTACGGTGAGGAGTTCCTCGTACTTTGCTTTGTTGTTTGACGCGTTGAATTTAAAGCAAAAATATTTTCAAGGATTTCTACGGATGGTGACTCCAAACGAACGCCTACACTTGAACCATGTTTTCTATAGGACATGTCAACGTGTACGCTCTATTTCCCTGGTATTGGGGGGGGTTAAAAAATAGAGATTCGTAAACTTCTTTTACCAAGATATAAAAAAAAAATTTAATATTATCAAAATGTCTATTAAAGTTATATATAATTTACAGTTTCTAGTTGTTTTTGCTATTATAATTTGAATACTTGATGCTTCTAAGTTTTGAATTTTGCTATTATTTTTAATCGATTATGTTTGGCTTTTAAACAGTTATTTTTTGTTTTTAATCGGTTATTTTTTTGTTAATAATCGGTTATTTTTGGTTTTTGTTCGGTTTTATTCTCTAGTATTAATCGGTTACTAACCCAACCAACAGATATTCGAACCGACCGAAACATAATTCTCTAAATTAACCGATTATATACTATATTATCCTAACCATAATAACCGAAACCGAACACAACCGAACCGAAACCGAATGGCTAACCAAACTCCCAAGCCTATGTTCTTCTTCCATCTCGACGAATTTGTTAGCTCTATGGAGCGCATCTTCTAATGTATACGGCGAGTTAATGAGCATTTCTTCTTGGAACCTAGAATTGTACCATAGGACGTTTCATAGGGAGATGATAGCTCCTTCGTCATTTATTACTATTCGAGCGACATCCTCTTTAAACTTGTCAAGAAAGGCACTAAGTGAATCTTTTTCTTTCTGGGATAGTGTCCAAAGGTCGGTTATATGGCCTTTTTTGCAATGAACATCGAATAATGTTTGATGAATACTGTCGATAATTGTTGAAATTTATTGATGGAATCATGTTCTAGGCGGGAGAACCAGGTCAGAGCGGCTCCAGACAAATAGTTGGCACATGCCTGCATCTCGCTCTTCCAGGGTGATTGAGCTTGCGCCATGACGATGGTGAAAGCCATCAAACACTAAATTGGATCGGTCTTTCCGCCATATGTTGTGGACTTGATTTTTGTCGAGCTGGTATCTTGGTGTACCTGTGAGCTCGTGTTTTTTATTTGGTCTCGGATCTGTTGTAGCTCGTCTACGGTGGTACCGTGAAACCTTTGAATGTTTATGGGGTCAGGTCGGGTTTCGATCATTGGTGTTGCGGCAGACATTATGGGTATTGTGTCTGGTGTTGAGTTAAATGCTCCTAAGAGCGACCTGCTTAGGGGGCGGACATCTTTTTCACCGACCAGGACAAACATACCCTTGAGCGTCGGGTTTCAACCTTAGATCATGGGACTCGATTCTAAGCTTGTTTGTTTCTGCCATCTGCTTGCTTAAGAGGTTCCACACGTCCTGGATGGTTATGTTGGTGTTGTTGATATTGTTGTCTTCCTTCATACTATGATTCTTCGATTCGTTCCTCGCGATTCTTTTTGTTGCCCGTTATTGTGGTAGCGTTTTAAGTTCGATATGTTGTTAGATCGACGAGGGGGTCTTGGCTTTTCTCGGATATCGAAAAAGGGTCTTCCACTTTTTCGTTAGTCATCTCGTGGTGGCTGATTTTCCTGCTTCCTGCAAAAAATATATTTTGTGAAGAGGAAGAGTAGATTGTGCAGAGCTAAAATGAAATAGTTAGGGGTAGCTTAGTACCTAGTCCCCACAGACTGCGCCAATTGTTGATTCAGAGTTTTGCAATTATGTTAAACTCTGATATGTGGGTCCTAGCTTGTAGAAAGTAATTCATGTCTTGAATAACTTGATTACAAGAGTATTTATACTAAAGATATATAAATTAACCTTAATCATAATATCTCCTTAATGGGCTTCTGCGAATGGGCCGGATTTTTCCTTCGAGGCCTAGGTTTTTGCCGATTTCCATGTGATTTGCTTCATATGGGCCTTGATCCAAGTGTGCTTCTTATCGGATTACAAACCCGATATCAAAAACTGTTATGCATTACTCTATAAAGTTTTCACCGCCAACGTCCTACAAAATCAACTGGGACCCATATTTTGGTTCTCGGTTGTTGATCTTTCAGATCCTACGAGCTCTTGTGAAGAGAAGAGGCAAAATGGATATTCCTAGAATCGTCATGTTCCTTCAAAATTTGCTACCACATCTAGTGGCGGTCCCAAGAAATCAATTTTAGTGGTTCAAAAGTAAGGACTGACGTTCGGTTATTCAATTCTGTTTGGATCGATTTGGTTCTGGTTTTTTCAATTCCTTTAGTATAGGATCCCTATAGAAACCATTAAAAAATTGGTTCAGCTCAGTTTTAAGTCGGTTTGGATCTAAAATTTTGGAACAATTTGAGAACTGATATCTTAATTGTTTCGATTCGGTTCAGATATTTTACCCAAAAAGAACCAAAAATATTCAAAATATCTAAAACCAAAAATACACAAGATAACCAAAATACCCAAAAAATGAATGTACTCAAAATATTCGAGACCAAAAATATCCAAAAGAGCCAAAAGTATCCGAAAAAACATAATAATAACCGATATTATCCAAAAACTGGTAGGTTGTTTAAGAATAAATTAGATTAAAATTTATGTTTATCTATTTTGTACATAAAATTACGCTATTGACAATTCTAATCTTATAACGAGTATATACAGTGACGGACCCACATGAAGCAATAGGGTGTCATATGACATGCCTTAAATCTTAAATATTGTTATTTAGTATGTATTCTACAACTAAAATCAGTAGCTCAGTTGGTTTAAATGCCTTGTTGACACCCATATTATGTGGTTTGATCCCACTCAATGCTACTTTATCTTGTAATAATTTTTATTTGTTTATATTACATATAATATAAACCCTTTAAAAATTTATTTTGGATCGGCCACTAAGTATATATTTGATTGGGTGGTTTAAAATTACTATTTTTTGTTAAAATATATATCTTCATATATATATATATATATATATATATAATTTTTTTCAAAGGTATTATATTAGATTATAGTGAACCAACAACGATCTACCCATCTCCATTAGGTGAATTATTAACTTTTCTTAAATCTACTAATACTACTAAAATAACCTAGAACTGTGATGAAAGACGGTAAAAAATCCCTCAATATAGTTTCTAATTTGCCGATTGTTTCATCCCTTCGCATGTAATAATTTTATATGATATATAATTGAATATATATATATATATATATATATTATAGTTTTTATATACACACGCATTACCAGGTTTAGAATAGTATACGAGATGAGCAAATTCGTCAGTGTATTAATTATTGTGTAAAAAACAAAATCGTATTATGACACAACCAGAATAGTAAATACAGACCATTAAGATATAACTTCTTTTTAAAATAATCATGCGATTATAAAGTGAACTATATCAATTATAAATGCATAAAGTATAAGCTTAGTTTGTTTCTAAAGCAAGGAATGATATGCATAGGTTCTGGTAAACATGCTGATTTTATGTTGAAACTTTTTATATATTTTTTAGGTTCTTGAATAAATAACATGTATTGTCTAGTTTTATATATGTAATTTTTATTGTGTACTTATTATAATACAATATAATTTTTTAAAAATACAGGTTTTCAAAATATTTTTTCTATCATCGTAGCACAGTGAAAAAAGGAAAAATTAAAATTAAAATATGTGGAATTAATTTTTTTAATATATTGAATTAAATTTTAATTTAAAATATTTTCAATAAAATATATGTACCAATATATGACATTCACAAAATTTGGTTTGTTTTATGAGTATATAACAATAATTATAAGAACATTGAATTAAAGGTAGACACAAAATTTAAAAAGAACAAAGGTCGACTAGGAAATTAGTTTTTTTTTTAAATAATATTTTACCGTTTCAACAATATATAGCAACTACTACTTTTTGTTGATTACCAATAAACTAAACAAAGAAATAATTTGTTTTTGAATACACTTGAGTCTTTGATATCTAAAATTGTTTTTAAAACTTAAATTGTAAAATCTTCTTCATAGATCTGCCAATACAATACTCTCAAGTTAAAACTCATAATGGATTATATCCCATAAAAAAAAGTAAAATTATTAATGTTTCACAATATATTTTTGGGAAAAATATAAATTTTTTAAAAAAGGTACCATTATCTTCCGTCTTCCTGAAATAAGAATCTTACATCAAATCTCAAATCTTTCCCCCTATTTTTATATGTGACTGTTGGTCTTCTCTCTTCATGAGAAAAAAAGAAATTATTCTTAATGTCTTTTAAGTAAAAAATAAATTAAGAAAGCATTACAGAAAATAACAAGAAATATTTTTAATTAGCTTGAGAGAGAGAGAGAGAGAGAGAGAGAGAAGAAGGCCATCTTGATAAGAGAAGAATTCTAGAGAGAGAGAGAGAGACAGAGACAGAGAGAGTGGATGTCTTATAGAATGAACAAAACATCCTCTGTTTCTCTTGTCCTTGTCTCTTTTTCCAGATCTTAAGCTTTTTCCACATTTTATCATCTGGGTCCTCTCCAATTCGGTGAATTTCCTTTTCCACAAGTTTGATTCTTTTGTTTCAAATCTAACGTGTTCACAATTTTGCCGTTTTTCATCCCATTACTTTTCTGTTTCATTCCTTTTGTACTTCTTCTTTTGTTTGAGGACTTTTTTTGATTGGATGCTTTGTTGATCCACTGTCAGATTTGAAGATACTCAATCCCGATTTGATCGGGACCTTGGATTTTTTATTTTGTTTCAGACAAAAAGTAGATTCCTATGTTTCAATTCTCATCCTATATTATGTCTCAATCTCTCTATGATGCGTCCTTTGAAATTAACCGATTAGATGATTCTGGATTTAAAATTTGAACAATTCTTCATAAATCTCAGAGCTTGAGCTCTTTCCGTGTTTGTAAGATCGGACTGAGGATTGCATTTGGTATTACAGGAGCAAAAGATGGAATCTGTGTCGGATCTGGGTAAGCTCTTCATTGGTGGGATTTCATGGGACACAGACGAAGAACGACTACGAGAGTATTTTAGCAAGTTTGGAGATTTAATTGAAGTTGTGATCATGAGAGATCGTACCACAGGACGTGCCCGTGGTTTTGGATTCATCGTCTTTTCAGATTCTTCTGTTGCAGAGAGAGTGATCATGGAGAAACACGTCATTGATGGTCGCACAGTTAGTAATCTTTAAATCCTTCATTGAAGAGTCTTGAGCAATTTATTAATCCAAAGTTTAAATCTTTCTCTTATTAGTCATGAAAGTATCCTAAATTGATGAGTCTTGCAGCAATGTCAATGTTAGTGTCAGTGAAGGATCCTCCCTTTGTTTTACTTTTGCAGGTTGAGGCGAAGAAAGCTGTTCCACGGGATGATCAGCAAGTGCTAAAACGACATGCTAGTCCAATGCACCTTATCTCACCTAGTCATGGTGTTAATGGTGGCAACGGGCGGACAAAGAAGATATTCGTTGGAGGTTTACCGTCTAGTATAACCGAGACTGAGTTTAAGAACTACTTTGATCAGTTTGGTACAATTGCTGATGTTGTTGTAATGTATGATCATAATACACAGAGGCCAAGAGGCTTTGGCTTCATCACTTATGACTCTGAAGAGTCTGTTGATATGGTTCTTCATAAGAACTTCCACGAGCTGAATGGCAAAATGGTCGAGGTTAAAAGAGCAGTGCCAAAGGAGCCTTCTGCCGCGACTCCTTCTAACCGAAGCCCGCTTCTTGGGTATGGTATTAGGCCATCTGCTAATAGCTACTTCAATAGTTTTACTCCGGGTTATAGTAATAATAATCTAGGATCTGTTGGCCGGTTTAGTCCTATTGGTAGTGGAAGAAATGCTTTCTCTAGCTTTGGGCTTGGTTTGAATCAAGAACTGAGTTTGAACACAAGCTTTGATGGAAACACTCTTGGGTATAACCGGATTCCGGGCAACCAATACTTCAACAGTGCTTCACCAAACCGTTACAACTCTCCAATTGGGTTTAATAGAGGCGACTCTGCTTACAACCCGAACAATAGAGACTTGTGGGGAAACAGAACTGATTCTTCTGGTCCCGGGTGGAACTTAGGAGTAGCTGTTGGTAACAACAGGGGAAACTGGGGACTTTCTTCTGTGGCTAGCGATACCAATGGCTATGGAAGAAACTTTGGGACTGGTACTGGTACTGGTACTGGCTTATCTGCATTATCATTCTCAAACGGTTTCGATGGCTCTGTAGGTGAATTGTACAGAGGTAGCTCGGTTTTTAGCGACTCAACCTGGCAGCAATCGATACCTCGCCAATCATCTAATGATTTAGATGGCATGTCTTACTCTTATGGATTTGGTATCGAAAATGTAGGCTCAGACCCATCAGAAAGTTACACCGGAAGCTACATTGTCGGAAATAGAGGTACACACAAGACTTTAGCTTTGTTTTTAAATTCCAGTTTGGGTATAATTTGGATATTGATTTGACATTTTCAGGTATTGAAGCATAGAAAAACTCGATGACAAAAGTGAGAATTGTAGATCAAGAAGAGAAGTTGTTATTTGATATCATCAAAAGTAAAAGATTATGACAGTGAGTTTGTTATTTTAAATTCTTACATAAAGATAAGATCAGATTGGTAGCTACAAAAGATACAACATGGTCTCCATAGCAATAACCAGAGAGATTGTCGATTCTCGATCTCTATTTTTTAGGTTTCTCTTCCTCTCGCAAGATTCTTGATGTTGTGTGCTCTGTTTGTAATTCTAATTGTTAATTTTTATTTTTTTATATATAGATTTAAACTTTCGATTCGAATTGTTCATGAGAACTTTTGATTTCTTCTTTAGCGTGAGAGAAAACATTGTGTAAAAGCTTCGAAGTGATTATTTTCTTTAGCAATTGATAATTCACTTTTGGTTTTCTAAGCTTCTATTATGACTTATTGGTAGAGTTTGTGATTTTTCAAGGTAGATGTATACTATATACCTTCCAAATATGATTAGGAAATAACAGAAAAAGACATTAAGGTCCTTTCGGCTCAACCAGGACAACGTGGGTCCAATTATGCATTTCAAAATGAATAAAAGTTAATGAATTAACACAATCTAATCCAACTCATTAATCTAAAAAAATTGAATATTATAGTTTTAATTAGGTGTGGCCACGAAGCGGATATCCAAAAAAAATTGCAGTAATAAAATTTTCGGATATCCGAAATTTTTACTAATATTTGTGGATATCCGCTCTGATCCGCTCCGTTTTTCAAAAAAAAAATATAAAAAATTCATAAAAATAACAAAAAAATAGATTTTAAAACCTAGAAATTCATGTGAAAAATAAGAGAAGGGAAATGGATTGACAATATCTTTTAAAAATTCTATTTTTGAAGATTTTTTATATATTCGTATAATAATTTATTAATTTTTTATATTTCAATAGATGTTTATTGTTTAAAGTTAAGACTTAGAGTTTATTTCATAAAATAGATCTCATATATTCTAATAATATTATTGCTTTTATGTTATTAATATATATTCATAAAACTAATTTATATACTACTACTATACAAATATATGTATAATTATACATATTATAGTTATAAGTGGAAGTTTACGGATCGGAGCGGATATTCAGTCTTTCCAAAAACAATATTTGTATTTGCTCCGGTTTTTTACGAATACAACATTTTACTATTTGATTTGCTTCGTAATCTTACAGATATTCGGATTTTTCGCAATCGATTCGAAGCAAATAACGAATCGAAACAGATCTAACAAATATTTTTCCCAGGCCTAGTTCTAATGGGTTAATAAGTTTAATAAGTAAATAGTTTAAATGGATTGAGTTAAAATGATTAAATTTTTTGAGGGTTATCAGTTGTAATGGATAGACTATTAATCCATTATTTTTTCTTCATCTTTTGGTCCATCAACACATGGAAAAAGCTGATTAGTGTTTGTACATGTGTAATAGTTACTTTTTTGTGAACTCACTTTTTAATCTTATTAAAAAATATCCACATTGTTTAATATTTTAAATCTTGTTCGAAAAAATTTGTTAAATGAACACTTTTATGTTAGGTAATTTGGAAATAAGGTGTCTTTTAAATTCATTGGTATTTAGGTACTTTCATACAATAAGATTACTATCTTATCCTTGTAGTTAATTTTAGACAAATCATTTATTACATATAATTAATAAATGTAATAATAATATTTTCTAGATATTTATTTTTCAAAATTAAATTTTTAATCAATTTATGGAAAGTAAAAACCTTCCCTTCTTTAGTGTTTCTTCATTCATCGTTGGTTCATATGAATTAATTTCGTTCATGTATGCAACTTATCATTCACATGAACAATATATGAACAACTCATTGCAAGATGAACTCACCTTGCATGTCTTCTCCACTAGTTTGTGTATAAATTCAGTTTGTTTCTTCACCATTCAGAAGCATGATAAACAAAGAAGGAACTGTTTCACATGAATTAAGATCATTCACAACTATTTTTGTTTCATTCACATGATTAATATGTACATATCACATTCACGTGAACCTATTTCACGCATATATGAACACATATTTGGTTCATATGAATCAAAATATATGAACACGTTTTTGGTTCATATGAATTAATTTCGTTCATGTATGCAACTTATCATTCACATGAACAATATATGAACAACTCATTGCAAGATGAACTCACCTTGCATGTCTTCTCCACTAGTTTGTGTATAAATTCAGTTTGTTTCTCCATTGAGTTTGCTTAATTAGATGTATTAACGTATGTAATATAATGTTACCTTAAATGATATAGTCTTAGTGTACAATTTAATTTTCAATTTAAAGCAAAAGTCAAATATAGTATGTTTCCATATTAATATTTACGGAAATATTAATAAACAAACACCAAAATAATAATTTTACTCTTTTTGTGTTTATAATTAATTATGTAGTAAGGGAAATTTCGGCATAATTTTAGTAACATACCTTATTTACAAATTAACTCTAGCAAACTACATAAAACCCAATTATGTTTCATAAACTACCTATTTAGCAAATTTTCTCATCTTGTTCCCGTATTAATAAAAAGTAGTTTTCAAGTGTCTGGTACCGACACGCTGTCAGGTTATCAGGTCAAAATGATGATGTGTACAAACACAAAGTCAAGTTAGATTCATCTACTTGGGTCAAATATTAAACTACGTCGTTTTGCATTAAAACTTAAAAAAGAAAATAGTGCAAAATCCTTATAAAACAAAAATTCCCCTATTTCGTTCTTCTTCTTCGTAATTTTTTTCATGTGTTCTTACGAATCGGTTCTATCAAACAAAGATTAGACTGAACCTTACTAATATCAATCTCACAAACATAAGAATCTCTTATTCTTCCATTTCTTTTTGATTAACTCTAAGATGTGAAGAAAATATCTTCGCCTGGCACGCATTGCCTTCTTCACATCTATATTTTTATTGGACACAAAATCTCAAACTCATCATTTCAGTTCTTCTTCTTCACATATATGTTTAGTATAATCATTATTTCTAACGAGGTTTCTTATTTCAAAGAACAACCTTTGTTCTGTTTCATATAATCATTAAGATGGCTTGGAATGTTTGATTTTAAAGAACTAGCACTCGATTATACTTTTGTCATATATCTTATTTTTATTAATAACTTACCATCATGTGTTTTAAAGTTTGATTAGAATAATTAGTTCAACTAAGAATAATCTTTGTTTGGTTTCATCTAATCGTTAAGTTGGATTGAGAATTTTGATTTTCAATATAATTATTTATGGCTGGCGCAACATGGATGCTCCGATCATGGTGGAGTTGAGATTGACGATGAGACAGACCCGTTTGAGGTGGAGTCGATTTTTAAGTTAATCAAATTCGCATATCGAATTTGTCATAATTGGGTTTAGCATAATATTGATGATTCTCTTTAATAATGTGACGTGTTTCTATTTTTGTTGTATCGTGTCATGATTCTTGAATCAGGTTTGAGGAATGGGGGAGTTGAAGAATTAATTGTAGAAGATTCATGGAAGCTTTTATGTTGGTGATCACATGAAGAAAATTAGAAAGAGGAAGAATGAAAGGGGGGGGGATTTTTTTAAAGGGATTTCGCACTCATTTTTTAAAGTTCAAATGCAAAATGACGTAGTTTAATATTTGACCGAAGTCAATGAATCTGACTCAGTTTTACATTTGTACACCTCAACATTTTGACATAGTAACGTGACAGCATGTCGGTATCAGACACCTGAGAGCTATTTTTTTTAGTACGGGAACACGATTCAAAATATTAAATAATGTGGGTATTGTTTAGTAAATTTAAAAAGTGAGTTCATGAAAAAGTAACCATTACAGGTGTACATGCACTAATCGGCCTTTTCCCCATCATCACATCATCATCATTTTCATAATCATTTATCACTATCCATACATTAACATAAAATGAACATCATTACATCAAAACATAACATCGTTATCAACATAAAATTTTCCGTCCAAAATTTGCCGTCACAAGTTCAAAAATTTCCCCGTTTCCTGCCCAAAATTTTCTGATGATCATGATCGTGATGAAGATAGGGATGAGATGATTATGATATAATGGTGATGTCATAATTAACAATTATGATAATTATTGAAATATTAATTAAATTATTATAAGTAACTCATTAACCCATTCATTTAAATGGGTTATGAGTTAATCCAAACCACTTGCTTAATGGATTGGGTTGATTCATAATCATTAAACAAATGTTTTATTTGAATTTGAGTTGGTTTTGGTTGGTTTACTTAATTTAACATCCTTAATCCAATTAGTGACAATCACAAAAGCCACCTTTACACGAATAATTAATCGATTTTAAGATCGTGATGAAGAGAAACACTGTTTTACATTATGAGATCACATCAGTAAAAATTTAGGATAAAAATAGTCTCAATAACATGGTTAAGAATATAGTTTTATACTCTCTCTATTTCATTTTGATGGTCATTTTGGAATTTAATTTTTGTTTCATTTTAAATATGTTTTTAATGTCTATTTTAGCTCATTAATTATGAAAAGGGGTAAAACAATTTACTTATATGGGTTTTTAAAATTTCGTGAAACAATCTTAAAAGATGATTAAATCGAAACGCATGGAGTATTTTTTTTACTATAATTTAATTTCATAATTATGTTTTTTATATTATAATGATTGATTATGATACGAACTTGTCGATATAAATATAATATAAAAATAAATGTCTATTATAAATAACTAGGAACTGGAGTAGTTTTATCGGGCCTAGTATGACATTTTTTTTTTATGAGTTAGAGAAAATATGTATTTCTCCAGAAGCGACACAAGTGTAGATTTATATTGAAGAAAAAATGAAGATGAAGACATTCATTCTATAATTCAACATATGAACAAGAAGATGAAGCCACAATACTAGGGGTTGGAGTAGAACCGTCACTAGTCCAAGTCTCGTTTTTGTTTACTACAAAGTCTTCTTCGTCTTCATCTTCTTATTTAACCTGAATATGTGATTGTAACGCTTATGGAGAAATACATATTTTCTCCAACTCAAAAGCTTATTTCATATTTGAATGATTCTTTTCTTTTAATCTCAAACACTTCGTTTCCATATTTCTCTTATTCGAGCATCCGTAACTTCAAAAAAATATCTGCTCTTTCATGGCATCTTTAACCAAAATTTTTATTTTTCGAGTGTTTGTAAAACTATCACATGCTTTTCTCCAATATTAAGTTCATCTAGAACAACTCCAAAACTATAAACAACACTCATCTCAGTATATTGACTGGATTAGTAATACTTTGGATCTACAAATGCAACAATATCTAAAATAATCGTTGTTCAATGAGTTTGATTTATAGTTACAAGTCTAAATGTTCCGGATGCAGACATTTTAACTCGTTTCTTCTCATCTAATAATATGTTTGCTGATTTGATGTCTAATTATCTTATGGTTTACTTATATCTTTTTTGTTAACAAAGGTGATAACAAACAAATTATTAACTACAAATACTTTGTATTTTATATGTCAGATTGAAGATATTTATAAATACATGAAAGAATAATTAAAAAAATTAAAAACATATGTTAAATATAACTAATAAAAAATATAAGTTTCATTTACTTATTTTTAATTATTTCCAAAATCAATTAGATTAATATGTATGTTATAAAACTAATAATTAAATTGACCCATATATTTGGACGGATGCATAGGTCGTCAGTATATGTTGTTTTTCTAAGATTTATTTTTTTATGTGTGTACAAACAACCTGTGAGCTATGTAGATCATCTAATTTTGTTAGAAATTTGTCATCATTTTATTATAACATATTGATTCTTCAAAATGTACATGAGAATGAAAGTGAAAACAAATCCTCTTGTTCAGATGGCGAGACTTGTGTCAATACTCCGGGAAGTTATCAATGCGTGGATGATAAGAATAAAAAAATAATGTTAGGTAAATCTTTGTGTTTTTCTCCAAGTGTTAAGTCACAAAAATTGATAAATATAATGACAAAATATTTTTTGGTATGGTGTGCCCGTGAGTGCTGGTTTTAGGGTCTTAGTCTTGGCTTGTGGAGTATGGTTGTAGAGGAAATTTATAAAAAGAGAAATGTGACAAAGAGTAAGAAGATGTTATTTAAACGTATTGGAGGAATATTGTTTCACAAATGATTAAACACAAGAAAATACAATGTAGAAAAACGAGAATCTTCAGCTCGAGAGAGCTAGAGAAAACCACTAAAAACTTCAGCAAAAAAAAAATTCATAGACATAGAGGTCAAGGAGCTATCTTCAAAGGTATGCTCGTAAATGGTAGAACAGTTGCAAAAATCCAAAGTTATGGATGAAGATAATGTACAAGAAGAGTTCATCAGTAAAGTTGTAATTCTCTCCTAAATCAATCATAGTCATGTCATCAAACTCTTGGAGTGTTGCCTCCAGAAAAAAGTTTATATTTTGGTTTATGAGTATATTATCAACGGAAATCTTTTCCAACATATACATGAAGAATTTGATGACTACAATATGATTTGGGAAATGCATCTTCGCATTGCTTTTGATATAACATGAGCTTTTTTTTTATCTTCATACTTATACATGTTCTCCAATTTATTATAGATATATCAAACCAGCAAACATGTTACTAGACAAGAAGTATCGAACCAAAGTGTCTGATTTGGAACATCAATATCAAATTCATGTAAAATAATTATTTCATATACTGTTGATATGAAGATCCAAAGAATTACCAATCTAATATATGGATGTTTTCTGCTGTAATTATTTGCTTACAAAAATACTTGTAAAATTAGAACATATGATAGAGTTCATATTAAATTCAATCATAAATAATATACAAACTTACATTTTAACTTTCATACATGACTTCATATTATGAACTATTACTTTTGCATATTTAGTTTATTGGATTAAGTTAGAACAAAATAATTAAATATAAATTTTAATATTAAAATTTAATTTTAAATAAAAATTTAAAAATGAAATATTACAATTGTTAAATGTCAAGTTTAAACTATCATGATTTTTCATACCACCATTTGAATCCACATGTTAATTTAAATTGAATCAAAATCTTTTAACAAAACAATAAAAATGAAGATGTGATATCTAATATATTATTAATAGTCGATAGTAATTCAATTTAATATTTTGTAAGTTGTAGGGTGGTGTGCAAGGAGATGAAAAAATGTTGAATGATTAATATGTTCTATGTAATAATTTGTATCTAGCATAGTGAAAAATATTCTACAAGAAATAAAAATGTCTCGATAGGTTGAAACATGCAACATATAATATGCATTCAAAATCTACGTATGTGTTGTGTATAATTCTTTTTGGACAAGGTGAAATAATACAAGGCTCCACATGAATTTTAGATATTTGAAAATTTAGAGATTTACTTGAATCAACACAATATTATATTGATCTTAAATTACTATCAATATAACTTAAAAAGAGATAATATATGTTATAAGATGATGTTGTCAATAAGATGAAACTGAAATATGTTTATTGAAAATGCATTACTTGTTATTTATTTAAATTATAAACTATTATAAATATTTTTATTGATGATTTGTAGCGTTGTTTATCATCCATCGACAGTTTTTGTTGGCAAAATATTGTACTAATGTTAAAAAACAAAAAAAGTACTAATGAAATATTAAAACTTTACAGTAATTTTTAATACATGTCTTCTATTAGTATTGTTGATTAATAGATTTTAACCAATTAAACATAAATAAAACATATAACAAAAAATTACATGTATAATCTTACAAGAAAACATATTAAATTAATGAAAAAAACAGAAAGGATAATTAATAGTTACCGATAACATTACATATCCATTTAAAAGTTATTCTTACTCAACTAAAGTTTGTTATTGTGTTTAGCCTTTTAGTATTATCTTCTCTATAAAGTTGTGAAGTTGTAGTTCTACCATTTTATTTGTTAAGTATCGAGTTATGATCTTGTTTCTTTAGAATGATAACTATTATATGGTACTATTTATATTTGAAAAATGTACAATTAAATACATCATGACGCTTCAACCAATAAAAATTAATTAATATCCACAAGATTATTTTATAATGATCAAAAGTTTCAAATGAGCATTACAAATTTTTATACCAAAATTGCAAATTTTCACATCAAAAATTGTAATGGTTCAACCTCAAAAGTTGCAATTGTTCATATCCAAAATTTGAAATATTCAATCCCAAAATTTGCAACCATAAAATAATTATTTTTATAGATGTAAGTTGCAAGTAAATAGTTGCAAATTTTCACACTAATAATAGTAATGATCCGAATTCAAAAGTTACAACTACTCCCATCCAAAAATTTTAATGTTTCAATCCAAAAATTGCAACCATAAGACATAATTCTTGTATAGTGGCCAAAAGTTGTAAGTGAATAGTTGCAATTTTAAGTTCCAGATATTCGCATTAAAAATTACAATGGTTAAAGCTCAAAAGCTACAACTATTTACATCCAAAACTTATAATGTTTCAATCAAAAAAGTTACAACCATAAGATAAAATTCTTTTATAATGGCCAAAAATTACAACCAAAATTGCAAATGAAAAGTTGCAACAAAAAATTGAAAATAAATTACAATTATCAACAAAAATTGTAAATTTTTACACTAAAAATTAAAATTGTTCAAAATAAAACTTGCAATTGTTTGCACTCAAAAGTGATAATATTTAAATTTTAAAATTTTTAACCATAAGATAAAATAATTGCAAATTTTCATGCCAGCACTTGTAAATTTTCACAATATAGATTACAATAGTTTAAATTCAAAAGTTATAATTGTTCACATCTAATAGTTGTAATATTTCAATCTCTAAAACTTATAACCATAAAGTAAAACACCTATTTCCTTTTTCTTAGAAATATTATTATTAATAGATATGTGTTAATTTTTTTATTTTAGCCTAAATTATTTATAATATATTTTTCCGTTTATCGCATTTAAATCAACAAGAAACATATATATATATATATATATATATATATATATATAATTAGAGAACCTTTTCTCTTACTAATGTGTCTACCTCATCATAAAACAATACATAATTTCATTGACTTAAACATTATTATATATAATTTTTTAGCTAAGAAAATTTGAACAATAAAATTGACATGGTGTTGAATCAAGACTTAAAAATAGGTTTAGGTCTTAGATTATGTGGGTAAAAGCT
>OVBE01000764.1:4929-44395 GCA_900406425.1 Iberis pinnata
TTGCTTTTGTTTTATCTATTTATCTTTATTCACAAGATAAAATTTTCACCACATTGTGCACAGGGCTTAATCCGATTACTTTCCACATGTGCGAGCGGGTCACCTCTTGGATTCAGGACATTACTTCTTCTCGGTATAAGCAGCATTCTTAAGGATATTCTGTCGGGTTCTGGGGTTTCTGCTAATGCATCTGTATCCCCAGCACTGAGCAGGCCTGCAGATCAGGTACTGATTTTACTTGTGTATATCACAAATTAATTTTCATGTTCAATGCCTTATTAAAGTAATACTAGGTTCTATATTGAATGGTATACACTATACAGTCTTTAGGTTCCTCATTATTCTATGTATCACCATAGTTTGCTTGGGTGTTTGTATACTGGATAGATCATAATCTTTATGCAGTTCTTTTGAGCTTCACTTATGTTCGTGCAAATAGCTCAAAACTTGTTTTCTGCTCTTATGTTAGGTTTTGGTATTTCATTAAGTGCACTGTCTTCTTCTTTTGTTTTTCAGCTCATGGTTTCCTAATTCTTGATTATTCTTGAGCATGATCATATGAGGTCTCTTTTCAGAAATGTTTTGAATTATGACTTTTGCTTTATATCATAGATTTTTGAGATAGTCAACCTAGCGAATGAGCTCCTCCCTCCATTGCCAGAAGGAGTTATCTCTCTTCCTACAAGCACAAACACCTTTGTTAAAGGTTCATCCCAAAAGAAATCTTCTCCAAGTACTTCAGGAAAACAAGAAGATGCTCTAAAGATATCACCCAGAGAAAAACTACTTGGTGATCAACCTGAACTTTTGCAGCAATTTGGTTTGGATCTTCTTCCAGTTTTAGTACAGGTAAATTTTCACTGCAGTAGTTACAAAATTGTATTCATGTTACCTGCTGTGTTGTCCAACTATTTTTCTTGACTTTTCCAACAGATTTATGGTTCTAGTGTCAATGGTGCTGTTCGACATAAATGTCTCTCAGTTGTTGGAAAGTTGATGTATTTCAGCACTTCAGAAATGATTCAATCTCTAATTGGTGACACAAATATATCGAGGTATGCTGGTAATTTTATGACTTATGCTTGGCATGGCAGTGGTTCAACTTCTTACCATTTCTCCTTTGTAGCTTCCTGGCTGGTGTCTTGGCATGGAAAGATCCACAGATCTTGGTTCCTGCTTTACAAGTTGCAGAAATTCTGATGGAAAAACTTCCTGAAACATTCTCAAAAGTGTTTGTGAGGGAAGGAGTGGTTCATGCTGTTGATCAACTTGTCTTGATTGGTAAACCTTCTCATGTCTCACCTACTGATAAGGAAAATGATTGTGTGCCTGGATCTGCAAGATCTAGGCGTTATAGACGGAGAAGTAGCAATGCCAACTCTGACGGAAACCCATTAGAGGAGCCTAAGAATTCTGCATCTCTTAACATAGGTGCAAACTTTAATTCCCTGGACACGCCAACAGCTAGCTTCATGCTAAGAGAAACAGTTAGCTCTTCTGCCAAAGCATTCAAAGACAAGTACTTCCCATCTGATGGCGGGGATCTTGATGTTGGAGTTACAGATGATCTCTTACATCTAAAGAATCTTTGCGCGAAGTTAACTGCTGGTATAGATGAACATAAAGTAAAAGGAAAGGGAAAATCCAAAGCCTCTGGGCCATGGCTTGGTGAATTTTCTGCTAGCAAGGAAGAATACTTGATTGGTGTCATTTCTGAGATACTTGGCGAGCTAAGCAAAGGGGATGGTGTCTCCACTTTTGAGTTTATTGGCAGTGGTGTGGTTGCAGCATTGCTTAACTACTTTTCTTGTGGGTTCTATTCCAAAGAGAAGATCTCTGAACTTAATTTACCCAAACTTCGCCAGGAGGGGATAAGAAGATTCAAAGCTTTTCTAGAAGTTGCGCTCCCTACTGATGGTAATGAGGGAAAAGTCCCTCCTATGACAGTTTTGATTCAGAAACTTCAAGATGCTCTATCGTCTCTGGAACGCTTCCCTGTTGTCCTTAGCCATCCCTCAAGGTCACTAAGTGGAAGTGCTCGTCTTTCCTCTGGATTGAGTGCTTTGGCACATCCTTTAAAGTTGCGATTATGCCGTGCACCTGGAGAGAAGACACTACGTGATTATTCCTCCAATATTGTACTTATAGATCCATTGGCAAGCATAGCAGCTGTGGAGGAATTTCTTTGGTCCCGAGTTCAACGTAGTGAATCTGGGCTGAAGCCAGCAGTGACTGAGGAGGAAGAAGGANCCTGCTGGAAATACAGAGTCAAGCACGTTACCTAGCGGTGCTGGTATTTCATCACCATCTTCGTCAACTCCAGCGTTCACTGCCCGTCGCCACTCTTCTAGATCTAGATCAGCAATTAACATAGGTGATACCTCAAAGAAAGAACCTGTGCATGAGAAAGGTACCAGCTCCTCAAAAGGAAAAGGTAAAGGCATTATGAAGTCGGTTCAGGCAGATAAGGGGCCTCAAACAAGGAGCAGTGCTCAAAGGAGAGCTGTCCTTGACAAAGATACTGAAATGAAACCAGCTAGCGGAGGCTCCAGCTCTGAGGTACTTTTGTACAGAATTTTTTACTACATATTGTGGCGTGCTATGCTTATTATCTTGTATAACTTGCAGGATGAGGAACTCGATGTATCACCTGTCGATATTGATGATGCCTTGGTGATAGAAGAGGATGACATTTCTGATGATGAAGATGATGATAATGAAGATGTAAGTCCATTTTTCCCCACTATATTATAGGATTCAATGACACTTGCCAGCTTCCATATGTTGGATTATTTTGCCAGGCTAAGTTTTAACTTTTGTTGTTGTTAAGTCAAGCTCATTTTAAGCACTTTCTGTTAGAATTGACAGGAGATAATTACTAGCTTTATACTATCTGGCTCCTACCAATCATTGCTTTGTAGCTCACAATCATATATTTGTACATTCTAGGTTTTGGATGACAGTCTTCCCATGTGCACGCCTGATAAAGTGCATGATGTGAAATTGGGAGACTCAGTGGATGATGACGGTGCCGCTTTGGCAACCAGTGGTCAACAAATGAATCCAGCTTCTGGAGGCACTAGTGGATCAACAGCAGCAAGGGGATCTGATTCTATTAATGCTGGCATTGGGAATTCTTATGGTTCTAGGGGTGCACTCTCCTTTGCTGCTGCGGCCATGGCTGGGCTAGGAGCTGCCAGTGGTAGAGGTATCAGGGGAAGTAGGGACCCGCACGGGCGTACCCTACATAGAAGTTCTGAGGAGCCCTCTAAGTTGATATTCACTGCGGGAGGAAAGCAACTTAGTAGGAATTTGACAATTTATCAGGCTGTACAGCGACAACTTATGCTAGATGAAGATGATGATGACAGGTTTGGTGGCAGTGACTACATCTCAAGTGATGGAAGCAGATACAATGATATTTACACCATCATGTACCAGAGACCAGACCGCCAAGTGAATAGGTTATCTGTTGGTGGAGCAAGTTCTACCACACCATCAAAATCAGCTAAATCTGTTACTACCAATTCCAGCACAGAAGTTCAGTCATATAGGGCATCTCTCTTGGATAGTATTCTGCAAGGGGAGCTTCCGTGCGACCTTGAGAAGTCAAATTGTACATATAATGTTTTGGCGCTGTTGCGTGTATTAGAGGGTTTAAATCAGCTTGGCCCTCGTTTAAGAGCCCAAACTGCTTCTGATCGTTTTGCAGAGGGTAAAATTACAAATCTAGATGATCTGAAGATAAGTGCTACTAAGGTTCCTCATGAAGAATTCATCAATAACAAGCTTACACCCAAATTAGCTCGACAGATCCAGGATGCGCTTGCTTTGTGCAGTGGAAGTCTTCCTTCTTGGTGCTACCAGTTGACTAGAGCATGCCCCTTTTTGTTTCCGTTTCAGACCCGGAGACAGTATTTCTACTCAACTGCTTTTGGGTTGTCTCGTGCATTGAATCGCTTGCAGCAGCAGCAAGGTGCTGATGGCAGTGGGTCTACAAATGAACGAGAAATGAGAATAGGGAGGTTGCAGCGACAGAAGGTCCGTGTATCCCGAAATAGGATATTAGATTCTGCTGCAAAAGTTATGGAGATGTATTCTAGCCAAAAAGCTGTGCTTGAAGTAGAATATTTCGGGGAAGTTGGTACTGGTCTAGGTCCTACACTTGAGTTTTACACACTCATAAGCCATGATCTGCAAAAAGCTGCCCTTGGAATGTGGAGATCAAATTCTGATGACAAGGTGTCTATGCAAATTGATAGAGATCAGACTCAAGACGGGAAATCGTCTGTGGCTAGGGACAGAGATATAGTTCAGGCACCACTTGGGTTGTTTCCTCGACCTTGGCCCTCAACAGCTAGCTTATCTGAAGGTGGTCAGTTTCATAATGTCATTGAATATTTCCGCCTTTTAGGGCGTGTGATGGCTAAAGCACTTCAAGATGGAAGGCTAATGGACGTCCCATTGAGTACAGCATTTTATAAGCTTATTCTTGGTCAAGTGAGTTTTTTCTTTCTTCCCTATAAGTGTTATGTTAAGTTTAGAGCCAAATAGCAGTTTCTACTTTTTTCACTGTCCTTGCTAAGAATTTCATCCTCTTTTATTGTCTCACATAACCAGGAGCTTGATTTGCATGATATTATACTATTTGATGTTGAGCTTGGCAAGACTTTGCAAGAGCTGCATGTTCTTGTTGCCCGGAAGCATTATCTGGAATCAATAGGTGGTGACAATAGCAGCGGAGTTTCTAGTTTATGTTTACGTGGATCTCGTGTAGAAGATCTCTGCTTGGACTTCACGCTACCTGGATATCCTGAGTACATTCTGAAACCAGGAGATGAAATTGTAATGGCTTAGCTTACACCCCAACGTCTTGCTTTTCTTTTAGCCCTTATTTGTGATTGCTTTTGCCGTGTTGTTCTGTTACAGGTTGATATTAATAGTCTTGAAGAGTTTATATCCCTGGTCGTTGATGCTACTGTCAAGAGAGGAGTGGCCCGGCAGATTGAAGCCTTCAGATCTGGATTCAACCAGGTTAGCAGTCTCACAAATTCTTTGATTTGACTCTATCTTTACCTGTTGCCTTTGGCTTCTAATAAAGATAATACAGAAAAAATGGTTTCTGTTGGTTTGAGACTTTGTTTTAGTCTGACCTCAAAATTTTTGGCGTATCTGCAATTGATGATCAGGTGTTTGACATAACATCTTTACAAATATTCACCCCTTTTGAGCTGGACTACTTGCTCTGTGGTCGTAGAGAGATGTGGGAGGTGATTTTTTTTAACTTCTCAGTTTCAAATAACCGTTAGATAAAATTTAATGTCTAGAATCTTGTTTTCTTGTAGGCGGAGACTCTTGCTGAACATATCAAATTCGACCATGGTTATACTGCGAAAAGTCCGGCAATCATCAACGTATGTTACTTTTCATCCATCGATTGAGTTGTTAGTGGTTTTTGCTTAGATTAGATGTTGATTCAAATGTGTAGTTATTGGAGATCATGGGAGAACTGACAGCAGATGAGCAGAGAGCTTTCTGCCAATTTGTAACGGGAGCTCCAAGGCTTCCTCCTGGTGGGTTAGCTGTTCTGAGCCCAAAACTGACGATTGTGAGAAAGGTAAGCGTACGTCAGAAGGGCAATTATGTATTGGTTTCTGGTTTTGACATTGGGATTATAAAATTATTGGTGCAGCATTCATCAACCGCAAGTGCAGCAGCGAACGGAACAGGGGCGTCGGAGACAGCAGACGATGATTTGCCAAGTGTAATGACTTGCGCCAACTACCTCAAGCTACCTCCTTATTCTACAAAGGTGAGTTTTTTTTTTTTTTTTTTTTTTTTAAAAAAGGGGGTGGGGGTGGGGNTTTTTTTTTTAAGAAAGTGGATGTGGATGTGGATGTAATTGTTGTTGTTGAGGTTGAGTGTTTGGTTCTGAAACAGGAAATCATGTACAAGAAATTGCTGTATGCCATCAACGAAGGGCAAGGATCGTTTGATCTCTCATAAGCATCTCTTTGCTATTATAAGTGTACATTTACAACGGAAGGCTCTCTCTGATAATAACTTTGGGTCCCGATAAAGGCCGAAGATAAAGCTTTATTCTAGAGGAGATATAGAAAATCTGTACTCTGCTTTTATTTGTGGAGAGTCTGTCTTATTATCTTTCTGTTTTTTATTTTTAGAATTGTTAATTTAATTTGGTCAGTCAAAGGTGTCATCATATCAGGAAAACTAAGATATATGGAAGACGGCCCATGGAAATGTTGAGACGATGAGCTTCTTTCTATAAATAAACTTTCAATATGATTTCAGTCTGTGCAGCCTTGGATCTTCTTGCTTGACAAAATCAGTTGTCTTTAAGGAAGCTGAAACTAATCCGTAAATAAGAGCCAAAGGGTAAGTGGAGGAGTAGTTATTTAAAAAAAAAAGGAGGTGAGAAATTAATTGATAATTAAGTGATGGTGGGCCACTTTTCTCTCCTTGCCCATTCCACTGTTCCCTTTAATTAGTATGTATGGGAAAGGGAACCGGCCTTGACCACTTGTTCATATTGGGCTATTCCCTTTTTTCAGGCCCATTATCATTGTCACTGAACAATATTGGAATTCTCCTCTTTTCCTTGCGGCTTTATTAATAATTAAGTAATGATGGGCCACCTTTGTCTCCTGGCCCATTCCTTTTTGGTGGTGCTTAACGTAATTAATTCTCTTTAAAGTAGTATGTGTGTGGGAAAGGGAGCTGAAGTCCCACTTGTTCGTATTGGGCTATCCCTTTTTCAGGCCCATTATCATTGTCAGTGAACAATATCGGACATATTAAAAAAGTAAAAGCTTTTTTGTTCCAATTAAACTTGTTCTGTTTGCCTTGTGGCTTTATTAATTCTTTCTGTTGAGAGTTGATATGAAAGCAAATAACATACGAAAAGGCTCTATCTATCCTCCAAGGCTTCCGCAATCAAAATGAGACTTTTTGAGCAGCAACTTCGTTAGGTATGAATACAAGAACCTGTCTCTCACCACTTGCATCCACTTCCTATTGCTCTGCTGTATGTATCCTACTGCATATGCCGTACTTATTAGATCTATGCTTCTCCATTTCCTTTCTCTTGCGTACTTTTTCAAACATTCTTCTATCCTCTTATACCTTAGCTCCTCCTCTTCACCTTTGAAAGCCTCACCCAGACAACGAGCGAGGATGACTGCATCCTCCATGGCAGAGCAACCTCCTTGTCCGATATCAGGTGTCATTGGGTGAAGTGCATCCCCTGCAACGCATACGTTATCTTTTGTAATGTTTGTCCATAAGAGTTCCCATGGAGGTCGGTACTTGAGTCGAGACATCACCATGCTATCAAGATCCGTGGTCTCCACAACACGCTTAATGTTTTCAGGTAAGTCTTGGAGTTTTTTCATCACAAATTCTTTGATAACATCCGGATTTGCATCTTCATCTAATTGAGTAGAGGAGTGGGTTAGGAACCAGTAGACAGTGGTGTTGTTGCATGGGATAAAACCAGAACGAACACCTTCTCCATAGTACTGAAAGAACTTTTTCCCAAAACCGTGGCCTCCAGGAAAATGTGTGAGCCCTCTGATTGCTAAGCGGGCAGTTTTAGCCGGATTCTTGAAGCCTAGCCACTTACCAACCACTGACTTCACTCCATCGCACCCAACTAAAACCTTGGTTTTGAGAATGGTTCCGTCAGAGAGATGAACCATCTTATAATGTCCAGACAATTCTATATGGACAACCTTAGACGAAAACCTTATGGTCTCTTGAGGCAACTCAGCTGCTAGTGCCTCTAACAACACCTTCCTCTCAACGCATCTAGACTCGTACTCACTGCCAAAACCATTTAACAGGGTAGTTCAAAGTTGTCTGTTTAACATCGACATGAGAAGAAGAGACATACTCAGAGTCTGGGAACATCATCTCTTTAGTAGGGTTTCCTGCAGTAATGGATCCCACCACCCATCTACAAAAATCAAATATCAAATATCATGTTACATAGAGAAGAGTTAGTTGATGTGAATAGTGTTAAAATTTGATACCCTTGAAGGCGATCATGGAGATTCCGGACATGCTCAGAAACGCCCAGAGCTTCCATGGCCTTCCAAGCATTGAACCAAGTCGTAAATGCAAATCCTGTAACCCTAAGTGTCTCCGAAGATTCGAGGACCATGCTTTTGATCCCAAGCCTGTGGAGACCAACGGCTGTGGAAAGGCCGGAGATTCCAGCGCCAACGATGACAATATCCTGTTCTTCTACTTCTTCCATGGATTTGTGCCTTGTGATTTTCTTCATCTCTCATTCATAATTTAAGTAATGTTTCATTGTGGAAGAGGGCAAGTCAAACAAGGCACACCATTCTAAGAAGGCGGCTACAGTGTAACAAAAATCGAATCTTTATATTATTATTATAATACCGACAGCCACAGACACACTTAACGAAACGTATAGGGAGGATCAAAGGAGAAGCTGACGAGAAGCCTCGTGTTTTTGTAAGTGTTTCCTGCTCGATCATCCAGCCGTACGGCTCTAACTCCGGTCTTCAATTCCGGCAGAGGAAGGCATTTCTGTCCCGCGAAATCATTCTGTGTATCATTGTCGTAATCTTGGACTTTAAACCAAACAACTGCCAATTCTGGAACTGACAGCTGAAACAAGAACTCCCCATTCCTCCATTCTGGATACCACTGATCTACTGCTGTTTCCGTTCTGTATGAGATCGTGTCCCTTGGAACTCCTGCTATTCCCACCTTGACGAAGAAATCTGGTGGAGAGTATTGATCAAAGTGTGTTTGAGGGAAATCCACATCCCATCCTTCACCAGTGTGAATCTTGACCTTGAGAGTGGTCTTAATGGGATGCCTTTTAGTAGGTTCAAATAGTGTTTGCTCTAACAAAATGCGAGGCTTTTTCACGTATCCACATCCACCATTGCTTCTGAACATTCCTTGCATTATCCATAGGTGCTTCCCATGTCCCTAACACAAAATTCTCATCTCTTCCACAATATTCAAAACTACTTATCTATATATATATATATGCCACTTACTTGCATGTTGAAAGCAACCATTTGTGCACCGTGTGTCCATCCAACATGAGGATCATAGTTTGACGAGTCCAATCTTGTTCCCTTTGGATAAACCCTCACTAGATTCCTCTGTGTAAACCTGTTTTTTTGTTTTAAAACCCATCAAACTCTGATGATTCATCGTACTCTATATATATTTACCTTACAACATCGGTTCCCCTGGTTCTAACCACAGTCTCTAGCAACTGCTCATCCATGCTTATCCTCCGAGGCTTCTCTGGATCTTCACTCAAGCAATCCTTTCCTTTGCAGGTCCCAGCGTGAACCGCAATCAAGTCTCTATATCCAACAGCCTCACTCTCCAATTCTTCTTCAGGAACTCCTCTTGGTGCCATATTAGTACCCTGTCGTCGTATACCAAAAAGCTAGGAATGTTTCAAAATCACTAGCATTATGCATTAAACCACTTATTACACTTACACTTGCTGTTCTACTCCACGAAGTCTCTTTAGACAATGGAGTTATCGTTTGGCTCTCAAGATACTCCTTTGGAGGCTTTGTAGAGATGAGAATCTTTTTCCTAAGGTCTTCTGGTGATGGAAAATGCTTAAAACTCCCTGTGCCACAGCAAAACAGCATCCCTCTGAATGTTTTAGTTAGCATCTACAAAACATATAAGAGTCAGTCTTTATTTCAAAATTAGCAAATCCTCTGTTTTGCAAAACAGTTTCACCTTAGCAACTTGCTCCTGAAGCTTGGGTGGCAAATGATCTTCGAGAGTGATCATGACTGGATAGTCAGACACATGAAACGCATTCTCCTTGATTGCAGTCAGACATTTCTGCAGATCTTCATGCGATGTAAGTGTCCTGAAAACATATATAAACTGAGAGAAACTCCTTGTTGGTAAGAAGAGTTATAGGTAGTGGGGACAAACCCGCCATGACGAACTTCAGCAGCGTTGCCGGAAGGATTAGGCCATAAGTCAAGCTCGATCACTTTAACGCCTTTTCTCAGAGCCCCAACGATGGGCTCTACGCTGCTTCTGCTGTTCACTTGGTTTCCGGTCAAGTAAGAGTTGTGTCCCGTGTACACAAAGTAATGCGATAAGGGTGCCCTCATGTCGTGATGCACCTGGCGAGAGAGGGGAAGTGGAGAGTTGTTGTCACTAAAGAGGTAGCGATAGAAGGCGTTGAGATGAACAAGCCCATGTATATGAAAAACGTTGTGGTGTTTGACGCTGTGCAAGATGTCCTGCACGTAGTCCAACCCTGCCTGCCCTTCTGCTTGGACCTCACTTATAAACCTTAGAAGCTCATCGCTGGACATCTTGCCGTTTCTTGAGTAAGCTTCGAAAAGTCTCTTGATGGTCTCTGGAGGCTGCCTCCTTTTCTCCTTGAAGCTTCTGCTACAACAGAAGCAAACTTTGAAAGTCTCGGACATTGATTGATTATTGTTTTCTTCCTATTACTTGATGAAGTTACTCTCATACACATAAGTAGCTAACATATATGATATGCCTTAAAAGTGAAGAAGAATATATGCTCAAGGAACGTGACTTGCTAAAGTAAACTTGTTTATGGCTCTAAATACCCTATTAATTAAGGGTTATATAAATATGCTCGGATGAACAAACATAAAGGATCAATTCTTTTTTAATGGGCATCTATTTTATGCGCACATACACATACAAGACAGCACTAAGAGCCAGCAGCATCAATGATCAAATCAATTATTAATTTTAGAACCAGCAAACAAAAGAATCACATCGTTCAGCTGTTGATCGATGGTCCATATATATATATATATATATATATTGGAATTTTGTTTACCACTTGAAAGGAGCACTTTATCAGGGTCAGGCTATAGTAATGGGACTATCATTAAGCCATCGGTTTGGATGCAATCCATTCTTTCTAACCTAAAGGCTCATTCTCACGGGGCTTTCCTCAACATCAAAGCCAATAGGTAAGAAAGAGCAGAGTCCACCACTATGAACACAGCTATAAGAAGCAGACTCAGTGTGGCAGTCTTGAGCGTGTTTGTAAAACTTGACCACTCTATGTATTTCACCCATGAAAGTTAAGAGAGATCTCGTGCTCCTTTTTATAACAAGAAGAAAGCAATTCAGTGCAACATTCCAGCAGAAAGATGAAAGCGTGAGAGAGAATTTATACCAGACGAAGTCGGGTGAGCCATAAGGGTTCATGGGGCGGCTGAGGCTCGCTACGATTTATAGATACGGTGCAATAGCCGCCCACATGCCTAACTCTCCCATCGAATTCAGTACACAACAAAGATGGAAAACGATACAGTTGTAGTGGGAGACGTTTGATTATATCCGCCGTGGAAAGGTAGCTTAATTTTCGGAGTCAACTTGGGAGCCAAACCTGTGACTCGTAAAAGCAGCCGCCCCGGAGAAGAAACCACCATCTTTCTTCGCTGCCGATGCAAATGATGGGAGAGGAAGACGAAACTTATCAATTGGGCCTACAAATGTCCAAGCCCATACATGAAGTAAAGATGGGCCCATTTGTTAAATTTACTAATCTAATCTAGTTATATGTTGACAAGAAAAGAAGAGTATCATCATTAGGAATAAAACACGAATTATTTAGTCACCTAATGACGTACATTTGAAGCTCCTTCTCCGCCATTTCCACGATAATATGTCAACAAAATGATGGAGATGGTGTATAGAATAGTATACCATATGATTTCTCAAGTTAACCAAAACAATATCATTTTTCTTACATTATAATTTACACACAGCGAGAAAGAGTGAGAGACGAAACATTCTAGACAACACCACTCGGTTTCAAAGCTGCAGATTTTAGCTTCTCCAACTCGGAGAGGAGGGAGGTGTTCCCTTCGCAAGCCTCTTTCAACACCTCCAATCGTTTCTCTGTCTCTTCACTTCTTTGCTCTGCTGCCAACTGTTTACTATACCGCAAGAGGTCCACCATCATCCCCTGAAACATTCATTCAATCCCACTTTTATTACGTTTTCACTCTAAAGAGTTAGATTTGGGAGATTTAATCAAGTTACCTCGCGATGCCGCTTTCTGGATAAATCTCTGACAAGAGACTTTACAACTTTATTCCGCAGAGATACTTTACAATTGGACTCATTGCAGAAAATCAAAGAAGAAAAATGATGTACAACAAGTGTAAAAGCTATTGATCCTCGCGTAGCAGCTCTGTCCAGGGCTCCACTAGTCCATGACTTCAGGTAGGCTTCCAGGACGGCCTCGTTCTCCTGTGATTCAATAAACCAATTAATCTTCTTTCAATTATTTGACACTCTTTTTATTTTGCAAAATACCTCAACCGGTTCGAGGTAACCATCTGCTTCTCCCAAGCAGTTTTCTAGACTCGGCAGAAGCTCGAGAACACGAAGATCGGAGAGCACAGTCCATGCCAAAACCCGAACAGAGGGTTCCACACATTGATGCAAGTAAATCGACACCTGCCGGCCATACAGTACATCACCATACGACACCGCAGCATACTGCTCTGCGACCATCTCCAGAAAACTGGAGTAGTTCTCGTGAATGTCTGACTTGAACCTCAGGAGCTCAAGGTCACGTTGATTTAGTCTCGCTTCATCAAGTAACTGCCCATAGAGCTCCTGCAGAAAACTGTATAAGTTCCTAGTGTTCTTGTCTTCGATGATGTCCATTCCAACAAGCAACACGGTAGACAAAGCGTGAAACTTCCAAACCAAGGGAACACTCACTACAGGAGATGGAAGCGATTCTAAGCCAGACAACGACTCAAGTCCTGCAAGAAAGAAAATTCCAGCTTTTGCTACTTCAAGCAACTCCGTCGGTTCTATTGAGGCTTTACCACTATGGACGGCTGAGATGGCGCTGAGAAACCAGTGTGGAGGTAGGGGCAATTTCTGGTGAGCCCACTCTACGATCAGGGAGTCTGATTTTGGATCCCGAGTCAAAGAATTTGACATTTCACCATCCTCGTGAATTGTCTCCAGACCAACTGTGCTCGTCTTTAACCCGCTGACTCCATTCTCAGCTTTCGAGTTTTGCTTTGGGTGTAACCATCTACGTCTGAAGTGAGAACCGAGCACATTGCTCACACGATGATAATGCCCTTGGCTCATTTCCCATTCAAACGATATGGTTTTCTTGTTTGATTTTATACAACAGGCCAGGTGTTCTAACACATGCGGTTTAAGAACATAGTCGAAGGCTTTTTCCACGAGTATATGATCCCTTGGACCTGCAATCAAGCACATTGCTAAAGCGGAGTTCATTTTATCCGTCAAGAAAACCGATCCCTGATCAGTATGTGAGTCCATCTGAGAGATGTTTAGAAAGAGACTTAGAAGACTGGCATCAGCTTGTGCCAACAAAACTCTAGTTGACCAAAACCCACCACCGCTAGCTCCCCAACCAAGCCCCAGCCCAGGAGCTAGTCCACCTCGTTTATGTAGCTCAATGGATTGCATGATGGGCCAACCTGATGAAACAGAATCTCTAAAACAGCTCCACACAGACGTTAGGTCAGCCAGAGACTCCGGCAGTATTCCTTTTGCAAGCACAGATTCATCTCTAGTGGAAATGCTTCCCTGATGAGGCGATGTCATCTTAGATCTAGCAGATTCTATTAGACTTTGGATGGACACAATAGTCCGTGTCAAACCTTGAAGGCAACTCACAGAAGCTAACACTAACTCTTCACCATGGGACCGTTCTCTTAGAATACACAAAAATTCCATGAAAGAGGAACACCTGGAAGAGTATTTTCCAAACCTACTGACGTCTGCAATAGAAAAACTAAGAAGATTGTGCTTGATGATGGCGAGGCCAATCTTTGGAACAAACTCCGGCAGCCATGGCAGAGGTTCTTCCTCTCCATGGGCAGAGACCTTTTCAAGGACTTTGGAAATTAAACGCATGACACCCGAATACAGCCACAACAGAGAAGTAATGGACACAGAAACACTTTCGATTCCTCTCTCCCACTCAAATAATTGGGGGGCCAATGTTATCCAGCTCAATGCTGTATCAATCATAGGGCTAACATAACTCCAGTCCCAAACCCCAGAATCATTCCGTGGAATGTTTTCTGAGAACATATTAGGAAGTGTTCCTGCAAAAGCCTCAAGGATCAGGTAGGCCTCCTTTGACACAGAAGTAAACTCACAGATGAGATTTTTCTCCGTGAGCTTTTCAAATGATGGAACATTCAACCACAGACAAAGAGCAGGGAATAGCTCAGAGAATCGAGATATGCAGCAACCACTTTGAATACAAACCTTCCAAAACCGGAGCTGTTCAACCATCAAATCAGATGAAAGTTTGCAATTTTGTTTTCCTAGCTTCACCCAGGAGTCAAGAGAGGAGGTGAACTGAAACAAATGCCACGTGACCGCATTGAAAGTCCCGCTCTTCACAAATTCCATGCAAATACTTTTGTCATACCGGGCCAAGACCTTAGTGAAATACAAAGAGATTAAAGGAAAACGGATGAAACCCTCTATCATGTTGTTTTGTCAAAAACATCAAGGACAAATTAATACTACAACCTCAAGATAATTTGGTAGAAGCAGACCAGTTTTACCTTTAAGAGGTGGACAGTCTTGATCTGAGCAGGAAGAACGTCCATTCTTTTGTTCAACTTGAATCTTTTCAAAACTATTTGCACAAATTTGGGATACTTCAAGATTGCAGTTGTGCATCTTGGAGAATGCCTTGCTATCGCAATAGTAACAGAAATTAAGCAGTCCTCAAGAGCTGCTGTTGGTTCTGTCTGAAATCATGGACATAAAAAACCCCTAAACTAAGCAACAAAATGAGAAAGGTTTTCCTTGTTTATACACAGAAAAATACATAGACAGTGATCTCACCTCCAGAAGGTGATAAATTCTTGGAAGGATATCCATTCTGACAAGACCAGCAGCAACATCCTGTCCGGCTACGAAAACATCTTTCTGAATAGTTTCTGTATCTTCTGTTCCACCATCCACTATTTCTTCTCGAATCGGAACAATATTAGAGGGTTTAGCGCTGTACTTCCAATAGCAACCACGGAGGAAGCCAAGATCAATCACTGGCTTGCTCCTAAACACAGAGGCCGTGAAGATGTCCTTTCCATGTGGTCCCATGTTCTGGATATAGAAACAGATTTCAGCTTGAACATATAGTATCAACTATCAAGTTCTATGAGGACAAGAACTTCTCGGGAATGCGAAAATCAAATATATATACCTCCAATATATCAAAGAAGTTCTCATTAAGCGAACAGCTCAGTAGACACTGAATCACTTTTACACATGCTAGAACAACAGAGGTATGGTTGTCATCAAGAGCAATCCTAAAACGAAAAGAAACTTATACTGAAAAGAACAAACAATATATGATATATGAGTGTTAACTTCGCAAATAGACCCATCAGGATATCACCTCAATGCCAAAACAAGCTCAGGTTCCGGTCCAAGGGCATAAGCCCATATGGCTTCCCAATCAGTGGATTTATCTTTTTCTCCCCTCGTGTAGCCGATTCTGCTTTGACAAAGTTTGTATAGAGTTCTGTCGAGTACAGATGCAAGCAGATGCAAAGCTAGACATCTTTGCCCAGGAATCTGACACATTAATGCAACTACAATCAATGAGCAGTAATAGAGAAAACCACAGTCCTAGCCAATAGATTTTATACAGCTTAAGCCAAAATAGAGGCAAAACGAAATTAAACATCATTCATCATCAGAAAAAGCTATGGCAATCATACCACACTTCGTGCAAGAGCAATAGCTTCTTTGATGGTGTAACCTGCTGCCCCAGGATCTCCTTCAGTTCTTAAGAAGTCACGTTCAACAGTAGATCCAATGCCAGACCACATTTCACCTGCGAATTTTTTGGGTAAGAATATTAAGATTGTCATCAATTTCAGTTGTATTGTTCTACTCACCAGTTACAGCTTCGGGCACAGCATGATCTTCGACGACATTCCCATCAAAGGAAAATCTCAAGTCTCTGGCTGCCTCAACCCTTTCAGTCCATGTATCCCACAAGAATCCTTGGGTTAATACAGAATTTTGTACCACACTTGTTTCTTTTGGTAATGCTATCACTTGAGAGGAAGATGAAGGAACGGGCTGGCCCTGTCGTGAATGAATATCAGGCCTCAAAAAATGACCCTCGGTTCTTAAGTTATTTGTTTCCTCATAGGCAATGGAAACTCCAGTTACAGAATGCTTTGGCTTCTTCAATTTTTGCTGGCCTCGTTTCTTTAGAATGCTGAGTAAGGCAGGATCCATTTTCTCCATTAACTCAGCCTGTGCCTCTGCAATCTCCTCAGGAGACATTGTCTGCAACCGTGCATGGTTTTCAACATCAATTTCAGTCTCAAGAGATGAAGAAGCAACATCTAGGGGAGGAGATGTCATGTTAGACCGTGTTGTAGTTGGCGCATCAGCTGAAGCCATATCTTTCCAGCTCCCAAGCTTCATATATTTTTTCTCCTTTTTTTCAAGTGGTTGAGCAGAAGCAGCTATGGAGTCGGCATTCATGAAACGTTCTTCTTCTACCTCATCGTCTTCGAGAATAGAATCCTTAGGTTGCGATATGCTCTCAAGAGGAGATCGATGCTACAAAAAATCAAGCATCTAAGACTCGTTACTCTCAGCCTCAGGCGAAGCAAAAATAAAAACTGAGTTAAACGGAAACAATCCCCAGTGAAACCTAAAATCTAGTAACAATAGCAAAACCCTAGTGGATTGGCTTACGGTTCCGTGAGAACGATGACGAGCCACCGGGAATGAAAGAAGGGTGGGTCTGGGAGGCAGCGGAGAAATATTCTCCGAGTTAACTTTCTCGACGATGCTCCCGACAAGGCTCGAAGGCGTGGTGGCGAAGTCGTTGGGCTGTTTGGGACTGAGTCTCTCACTACTTTGCTCCTGCTCCATCTCTAAACCCTGGCTAAAACTTTTGCAAAGAAATTTGAGACAAAGTAACTTATATATATTCTCTTATTAAAATGATGATCGTTCTTCGGTACTTTTTACTGAGAAAACGTTCAAGCTAAATAGAAAGGATTTAAGGCTAAAATGGGCTTAAATGACAAAACCCAATTAAAAACCCATTAACCAATTATCCCACCAGATCATATTAGTAGATTAATAATAAATTTGATATCTCGTGATACAAAAATAAAAAATTTGAAACCGGAAATAGTAAAGAAAACTACGTCGTTCTATAATAGACAGGTGAAGATTACAGAGCTCTGTTGATAAGATAACACTGTTACTCAGTCTCTACTCATTAAAACAAACAAACTCTACATTCTTCAACTCTTAATCTCTTTCTCCCACTACTCTTGTTGAACTCAGGTTTCCAGCATACCACCATGCTTCTCTCTCTTTCCTCGGGCTCCGTGAAGGCGTAGCATTTTTGCTTTGTACCAAGAATTCTTTCCTAGTGTTGAGCTCACTTATGCTGAATAAGGAAAGTGATTCCGTGGTAGATACCGATCTTCTCATGGCATCATCAACATAAAGCACGTCATCTATTCTGGCCATGATGTTGAAAGCCATGCTCTCCATCACCCTCGAGTAACTCTCCAGAATCGACTGCCCCACATCCTGCAAAACCCACATAACTCTAGAAGCATTTCCTTGCATTTCACTATCATTAGTCATTAATTCTACCTTGTTGTACTGAATTTTGTTCATATCTAGTGTTGTCTGAGGAAGACCCGGGAAACGAATCTTCATACTCTGCAAGAGACTCTCACCTCTCTGCATAAGGAACTCATTTCTTACATTGAGCCCTTTAACCTTCCCACTCCATGAAGACAGCTTTCGTTTCACCTGCTTTTTTTGCCTCCTCCCATTCTTCTGTCTCCAAACGTGCACTGCCGCTTCAATCCGGTTGGCAATTTCAAGAGTCTGATGTTCCGTTGACAGATCAAGACAGTCTAGAAGACATTCGGGTGAGAACTTGTTTGCAGTTAAGTACTGGTAGATGATATCTCCAAGACATTCCTTCCCACTCTTTAGCAAGTTAAGAAAAGAAAAGTTGAGAAGGTAAGGAGATAGCAATCCAACTACTAAAGACACAAGAAGGAAAGCTGCATACCTTGGGCAATGTCTCCAAGTAGGGCTCGGGTATCTCCATTTCCGCAAGCACACCACTGTTAATTGCCAAAGCAGCCTTGAGAATCTGGTTAGCAAAGTCCCGACACTGCTGCAGTTTCTTCCTTGTCTCTTCTGACAAACCGTTAGGCGGAACCTTAGGGCAAGGCAACCACCACTTGTCTTCCTGCCTAACTGACGGCAGGCCTTGGGAATCTGGAGAATTGTAGGAACGCTTTTCACATTCTCCTAGAACTATCCCCCGATCAGTATACCAGAACTCAGTATCGGAAAAGCCATCAAGCATATCAATGAGCATTGCATCGAGCTTCCTGAGGGCAGGGAGGTTGGCATACAGATCAGAACGCGGGCGAGTTTCCATGATCTCATATGTTCCACCTCCAGGGAACTGCTGAATGGAAGGAATGAGCTCAACGATAGAATCGCAAACACAGAGTAGCCAATCTAGTTCTCTGCGCCACATGGCCTTTTTTAGCGGAGCAAGTGGCTCAAGCCTCCATAGCTCGCCAAAAACAGTCGCTGCAGTTAAAGTGGAGACTTATCATAACTAGTCTAGAGCAGGAAAAAGGAAAAATAATTGAGTTTAATTTTTACCGGAAAGATTGGTGATGGCATTGGAGATAGCAAGAGCGGTACAAACCCCTTTACCTCCTCCTGACATGTCTTCCCCCAGAAGTAGCTTAGCAAATCTCTCCTTCATCAACTCAATTTCTACAATGAAACTCCAAATTAGGGAAAATGAAATTTAGCAAGGAAAATTTGGAATCCATTTTACCGGATAGATCGCTGTCCACTAGTTGTTTCACTGACTTGTCGTCATCCCAAACGATATCTTTCCCACCGATCACCATAACAGGCGCCGAGAAGTAAAATCCTCTTCCAGCGACACGAGATGAGGATGAAATGGAGCAGCTGGAACTCTCGGACTCGCTGATGTCGGCGCTGGGACTGTAGCTTCCGCATCTATCGGAAGAGCCTTGTTCGTCTTCCTCCTGAGATAAACTTCCCATTCTCTTCTCGCAAGCAGAAACAGAGATCTAACGGCACTCCTCAAAATGTCCACATTTGGGCAGAGAAGGAAGAAAGTGGGTGTGATGATGGTTTGCTAATAAAGCAATGCGAAGCAGAGAGAAGGATAAAGAAACCAAAAGCCTTTCCTTACTCACACTCTCTCTTGTCTACTATGAGTCGATTAGGACCGTTGGATTTCTTTTTAGGATGAAACTATAGCCGTGGAGATCAACTCAGTTGAGTCGACGGTCAGGATCTTCTTTAGAAGTTGAGAATCTCCAAGCGGCTGACATTGTGTGGACCAGAAGCATTCCTTAAAAAAGCATTAAACAAATCTAGGCCGTTGATTCAATTATATTGTCTGGTCTATTTGAATATTCGCCTTTGACTATTTGGGTGAAAACAAAACAGAGTAAACATTCAATTCAATATGTACATCAGTTTCTTATTTCTTAAAGAAAAAAAGAAAAGAAAGTTTAGTCTAAGAAGATGAGTCATGAGTGAGAGGTTCGACAGATGCAGGAGGCTGGGTTCTCATGGAACTCGCCTTCTCCTGGTTTAACTTCATCTGGTTCCCCCATGAATCCTGTCTGGCATCTTCGGACCTTAGATGAGAAATCAGCCCAAGTCATGTTGTGTCTGTTTGTGAGGAGTTTGTAGAGCTTCTTGGCGTTTGGACGGATGGTCACTTTGTGTCCCAAGTATCTCCTTCTTCCGGCTAAGATTCTAGCCATGTTGCCATTGTTGTTGGTGACAAATGCGTCGCTCTCATCACATACGATAAAGTCAAGAGCAGCCATGCGCGATGAAAAGTTGGCGAAAGGAGCCAGTTCTTTCTTGGAGGTCAGCGTCTCTTTAGTGTGGAGGTTTGGAAAGAGAGCTCTCAATGGAGCAAGTGTCTCATCCCCTCCATATACCTCGCCAGAAGCAACGTACAAGTGAACTTCTTTCCCAAAACCTAAGCCTCTCAGCATCAGACCTATCTCCTCTGGCGTCAGGGGACATCTGCCCTGCTCCCGCACCTTGTCAGGGTTTGCCGCCTGCACAATTATTTAATCAACAAATATGTAATCAAATTAAGAAAGAAAGCATGCAATTCGCTCTCTCACATGTAATGTCTTCCACCTTCTTCTCATAGCTCCGAGTTCGAGTCTTTCTTTCTGACCTCCTCCGTAATAGCAACCGGAGAAGGCAAGCATATCAGGTTCAAACCTGAGATGAAGGGCAACATAATGTTTGGCTTTGTTTCTCATGCGGTCAACCAACAGTTGCCCCATTTTGTTGATAGACTCTGTATATCTAACCGCGTGGTAATTCACTCTACATCTCAGCTTCTGGAGCTCTGTATCAAGGTTGTTGGACAGCCTGTAATCGAATTTGGAGAGTTGTACAACCTGCAACATGCATGAGGAGATGGGTGAACAATAGAGAGTACTCGTGCCAAATAAAATATGTAAGTTAATTACAGACATGTTTGTTGTTAAGAATGGGCAAAACACGTTGTAGGTAGCAAGAGGGTGTGCACTTCCTGGGGACACGCATGGAATGTAGGGAGGTTAATCTCGACTGCGGAAGCTCCTTGATGATCTTGACGTCTTTGGAGAGATGCGAAATGAACCAATCAACGTCAAATATGTCCTCAAAGTTGCTGGTGTCTTTCCAGTAGGAGTTCTGATCCAGTTTAGGAACCACGAGAGTGGCGTTTAGAATGTAAGCAGCAACTACAGCATCTATTATCTGCATGCAGTAGAAATTAACAGTATACATATAATTTTAAAAAGAAAAAAAGAAAGTGGGTGAAGCAGAGGAACTCACCCCTGTTCGCTGCTGGTTTAACCCTCCGCTTGTCGCAATCATCAAATACCGATCGGATTGTCTCCTCTTATCTATCATATGTGTGTCAGTGGCATTGCTGCACCCATAGTAGAAGTTGGAAAAGCTCGAGGTCCATAACAGGCCATTACCATCATCCTGCACAACACAATGATCATAATTAAGGTCCTATCCGGATACAAATTACAATCAAATTTAGGTACGTACGGGTACAAGGAACGGTGTCGTTGGATCTGAGTTGGGTTGAATGTTACTCTAAAACCATTCAAAACAAACAGAGAAAAATGAGTAGAAAGTTTAGCTGCCGGGTTTTGAGTAATGTATACATGGTGATGATTAACGTACGTACGCGTAAAGCTGATGACTCATGGGGATGGATCAAGGGAGGAGAAAGAAATGAATATGAGAAGAGGAGTAACAAAAGGAGACAACCGGATAAGGCAGAGACAAATGGAAAAAGACGGTGACGGCGGCCAAGGAGAAGCAGTAACTGGTGGCGGATTCCGGCGATGACCAGCGCTGGGCGAAAATCCTTATTCTTAAACTTGAAAGACGCCATTAATTGTGAATCCTACGTGGCTACAAAGAGTAAGAGGAAAACAAGAGAAATGGGAAGGAGAGTGTGCAAAAGGAGGAAGAGGAAGAAGAAGAAGAAGAAGAAGACGCCATTTCACGATGACGTTGTGTTAAGGCAGAGGAGAAGTTGGTTTCAGTTTGGTTTACACAAAATGTGTTTTTATTCTCAGGCTCTCTCTTAATTAGCTGTTTAGTGATGATCTCATTGGATGCTTGTGTTATCTTAAAACCTGTCATACCTCTATACCAATCCAATCTTCACAGTTGAAATCGTCCTTTTTTTTCTTCTTAAGAATAACAATCCTTTCTAATTTTAAAAAAGTAAACAAGCAAAACAAACAAGCTAATATTAGAAAGCTGAATACCAGAAGCACATCTTGACACGTACACATAAAGAAAAAGTCATATTTGTCTCAAAAAAAAAATAAAGTAACTGATTGTTAAAAATCAGGTTAACTTAATCTTAATTTTGTTACTTTTGTAGACCTAATAAATGGCCTGCACACTGGAAAGTCGTCTGTTTTTTTGGTGGGTTCGTAGCTGCTAGTGGCATTCTTCCAATTTGGAACGTAAAACAAACTTTCTTCATCTTATGTAACAAGAAATCTGTCTTCATTTTTGTTTATGTTATATATATATATATATGTATCTTCAAATCTGTACACAAATGTGGAATGTTAATCCTTAGTGATCCATCTACGACCTCTTACTTCAAATCCACTAAAAGCTTGATCACTACTGCTCTCTCCCCCGCTTTCTGCGCTGGTGTATCCCGATTTACGCCTGTGCTTTTTGGTCCTTGTTACTCCGCTGCTATCACTAAAACTCCCATTTAAAAGCGGATCATCGATCCCACGAATCACCCTCCTACTACTACTCATGCAACTGTCGTCCTTCACTCGTCTCTTTTCCTTGTCGTTTTTCTTTATGTTCTGCGATATTTTGTGCAGTTTCTCATTGAACTTTGTTATGCTCTTCTCCATTGGCTCCACCGCTTGATTCACTGTGAATCTCACGTCTTTTACAATCTACAACACACACAAACACAACCCCCTTTTCTTATCAATATAATCAACTATTCATCATTTATCATTTTATCAAAAAAGACGACTCACGTATTCTCCACCACCAACGAAAACATCTCTCATGCTTTCTTTGATGGTCATCCCACTTCTGATATCAACCTCTCGATGCGGAAGCCGCACCTTTATCGGTCTCTCACTGTCCCTAATCTCATCTGGATCTATAGGACAGTCCACTGATGCATAGTCCCCAAGAACTGAAACTGATCCAGTAAACCGGTCCCCCATTAGACCATAAGGCTTTGCTGGAAATACATACAAGTGAACAACCGAAGCAATACCCATCTGCACTCGACCAACACATTTTCAAAATACAAAAGCAGATAATACTCCACACACACACATATATGATGTTTAATTGACTACCTCTATGCAAATGATGAAATCTTGCACACTAGTCTTCAACTGCAAGCTCTGCGCAATTGAACTTTTGAACAAACCGAGGGCAGAGAGAAGAGCAATGGCTACACCTTGCCACCAAGTCAGAAACACTATCGACTTGAATGTTAGAAATTTGGCCAGCGGCTTTATGTGTGCAAGCTCATCTTTTGTTGCACCATAGAACTGAACCAGACAGTATAATGCCCATGACTGACTAAAATTTAGAATAACTGCCAAATAAGGGTACCTACAAAAACCACACATGAAAAACAGTAAGATGCCATCTTTACTATTGTCTCACAAGACTGAATCTTTATGTTTCTTTATTGTTATAGCACAGCTGAATCTTTAGGTTTCTTCATTGTTATAGCACTGTGAGAGTCAAAATTGGCTCGACGTACCCACATCCCCATTTAAACTCTCCTTCACAGTACACACCAAACGCTTCAAGAATGAGCGCTGTGAGGGCAGTCAGAGACTTTATTATCATCTGCCCAAGGATAGAAATAGTTTATTTCCACCTCAAAGAGGATACTTTAAGGTGACACACGAAGCATTTGTGGGAAACATACATATTGAACAATACCAAACTTAACAACTTGGTAGAACCAGTGACTGAGCCTCCATGGTTTTACGAAAAGTTTCATAGGAAAAGGATGTTTTATCGTTCCCTTTTCATCACTATGGTCTAACAGTGGCGTCTTAAAGCTCTTACGCCCTTGTCTTTCCATAAACTCAATGGTCCTTTCTTCCCCACCTGATAAAAAAAGCATGCCAAAAGAATCAATTTAGAACAAAAGAAAATAGTTGACATTTTTGTGATTATCCTCGCTTCCTAAAGAATCATGATACAAACATCAAAGGCACTGCAAACAAGATAGAGAACCTAATCAATACTAGAGAAATATCTTAAAACTTAAATCAATAGCCACATATAAGCGTAAAGTTATTGGGAACTTGTATAGATAATTGACGGTTTCCCTAAAAAATCAACATATAATGATCAAAGGTATGACAACGTTCACACTTTCTCATACATCATGAACGTACACGATAGAAGCACCTTGTTAATTGAAAATAAAACATTAAAAATGGTAATACCTAAGCAGGCAACAAGGTATCTACCGAAGCAGTACATGGCAAAGGATTCATAGCAGTCTCGTAGAATCCCACAATCAACGCTAATGGATGGTTTAACAAGTGATGCAAACGACTCTATTGAATAGCAGGGGACCATGAGGATGACTCCAATCAAAAACTTTTGTTCCTGAGAGATGTCAAACTTAAAAGATAATTGACAAGAAAAAAGCTGAGGAGGTGTAGAGACAAACCTCAGGGTTCTTGTAAGTAGAAAGGTGATCAAAGACTAGATACATGGAGAGGGAGAGCGTGAGAACCAAAAATGCACCGGCCATAAAGCTTGCCCACGCGGGAGCCGAGTAAGTAAGGAGATGGTAATACTTTGGTATATCCATCACCTAAGCCTAATTGTGTTGAACTATATGCAATCACAAACCATCACCAACCTCAGATTACACAACTCTCCAGGCAAAAACTAATACATAAATTAAGAGAAGATAAGCAAGCCATTATAACATAATTGATCCGATTTGAACAATGATCGGAGACAGAGGAAAGCGAGTACCGATACGAGGAGATCAAGAAGTGAAGGAGTTTATCAGAACTCACGTCTTCAATGGACGACCCATCAGAGAAACGAAGAACAAAGAGATACCTTTTTCATCTTCGATGGTCAAAATAACTCAGGAAAATAAAATTAGAAAACGGCATGCATTGCTAACATCAAATACTAAAACGACATGGACTAGATACATACGAGTACGACTCTCTCGCCCAAGGTTGCAACTGATAATTGCTCGCTCTTGATTCCAGATAGAGACGAACATGGCGATCCCTCTCAAGCTGCTTGCTGCTCTTCTTCTCTTACAGGCAATCAAATCTACTTCATCTTCTGTTTTCTGTCTTCCAGTTGCATCTATTTTGTGTGCTTCCTACTAGCCAAATAGTTAGCTTGAATGATTTTGTCATGTGATTATGCTGTTGCAGGCAATAAGTTTTTCAGATTTAGTCAGCGCAGACCTGACCAGCTCGCTAAACACCTACTCTGAACCAAGGTCAATGCATTCCGGATGTGGCTTTATTGCTCAATTTCAAATTACTATGTGCCTTCGTTTCTCTCCTGGCCCCTAAATTTTTATTTGTGCGTGCTGGTCAGTAATAGGCATTCAAAAGAATACTGCGCAATGTATGACATCTGTGGAGAACGCAGCGATGGAAAAGTCCTTAACTGTCCTTATGGTTCGCCATCCATAAAGGTATAAAACTTTTCAGATCAGGAACCCGGCTTAGCAGAGATTAGGCTTCCTTCTAAGCTGAGTTAATGTTATATTCCTCTCTGCAGCCCGATGAACTTTTCTCTGCCAAAATCCAAAGCCTGTGTCCAACCATAAGTGGGAAAGTCTGTTGTACAGAGACTCAGTTTGACACTTTGAGGTCTCAAGTTCAACAGGTGAGACTTTTCTTTGTTATGACATCTGAAAGAGAACTATGACGGATCACTATGCGAAAAGAAAGCTGTTGACAACGATTTTGCAAAACTTTTGTTTTCTCTTCAAAGTTTCTTGATAACTCTATAATCTCTGCAACGAGACAACTTTTTCTTCTCTAAGTTTTCATATTCTGTTGTGTTATACATCTAATAGAGCAAGCCATTTACTAGTTCTCCATTGGCGCACTCTATTTTAGGCTGTCCCTTTTCTTGTGGGTTGTCCTGCATGCCTAAGGAACTTCTTAAACCTGTTCTGCGAGCTCTCGTGCTCTCCAAATCAGTCTCTTTTCATTAATGTCACTTCTGTTGCCGAGGTTAGCTTCCATTCATATGAAAACTGTTATTTGAAACCAATTTATATTGTTAACAACACTAGCATTGGTCATACCTTTGGGATTTATTTTTAGGTGAGTGGAAATTTGACAGTGGATGGTATAGATTATCATATAACTGATACGTTTGGAGAAGGGCTTTACGAGTCCTGTAAAGAGGTGAAATTTGGAACTATGAACACACGTGCCATAAACTTTGTTGGTGGTGGTGCTCAAAACTTCAGAGGTGCTCTGCAGTCTGTTCCAAAGCATTCTAAACAAGTTTCGTTATTGTTTCAATGTTCCACATTTCATCTTTAATTCTGCATTTTCAGAGTGGTTTGCGTTTATTGGTCAGAAAGCACCACCTGGCTTCCCTGGTTCACCATATGCAATAAATTTCAAATCAAGTACCCTTGAGTCATCTACAATGGTGCCAATGAATGTTTCTGTTTATACTTGCGGTGACACCTCACTTGGATGCTCCTGTGGTGATTGCCCTTCCTCACCTGCTTGCTCAAGCCCCGAACCCCTGCCGCCTCGTGAGGAAGACTCTTGCTCAATTAAAATCGGTTCTCTTAAGGTGTGGGTTATGAAATATTCATTGTGTTTTTAGAACATTAATGAGTTTTTCTGATCTTGGATCTGATTGTACTGATTTATGATTTCAGATTAGATGCATTGAGTTATCAATGGTACTTGTATACATCCTGCTCGTGTCTTGCTTCTTTGGATGGGCTGCTTTAAATCGAAGAAGGGATATAACACAGCCAGGTGGAAGCTCAGAGCCACTATTGCATCCTGTGGAAGGAGATGGAATTAATAGTGAACCGAAGGGTAGCACAGTTGGTGTCAAGGTATATCAATGTATAGGCTAAAAAATGCTGTTCTTCTTTCTGTGTGTGTGTTTATATATATATATATATATATATATATATATATATATCATATAATAGATTTGTATGCACACATATGTTAAGTTATCCTAAAAGATTGAAGCTGGTTGACAATCCTCTGTTTCGAGGAAAGAACTTGTTGATCACTCGATTTCTTTATCTTAGGTGAAAAGATATGTTCAACTCTCTGCTGTTCAGAGATACATGGCAAAATTTTACAGGTAAAGGTCCAGGATTTTGTTTAGTCGTCTATATTTTACCCACAGTGTATCTCTGCAATAAGAAAAACCAGAAACTGATGAATGATATTGTAATTGTTTCCAATTGTTTGCCTCAGAACATACGGCTCATGGATTGCTAAAAACCCATCTCTTGTTCTTTTCACGTCAGTGGCTATAGTTCTTGCACTCAGTTCAGGTCTCTTTCATTTTGAAGTGGAAACACGCCCAGAAAAGGTATATATTAGCTCTGCTAGGACTGTTAGTTATACAAACTCTTTATTGCATATATTCAATATCAAAGCCACTGCTAAAACTGGTATGATTATTATCATGAGTTCTACATTTTATAGCTGTGGGTAGGTCCTGGAAGCACAGCAGCGGAAGAGAAAAAGTTCTTTGATAGTCACCTTTCACCATTCTACAGAATCGAGCAGGTAGTTTTCTATATTTTGCTTTGTGTGTCTATATTCCAGTTTCATTATTTACAATAGATAAACTTTGTTCACAATTTCTTTTGTGTGGCATTACAGCTTATCTTGGGCACTGTTCCCGATCCCAAAAGTGGCAGGGCGCCTAGTATTGTGACAGAGGAAAATATTCTTTTGCTTTTTGACATACAAGAGAAGGTATACGAAATATTTTTTCTAATCAACTTTTTCTGGTCTAAGTGGAGTTCTACATCATTTCTGTGTCACCTGTTTATTTAGATTTTCCCCTCTCCGAATATCAGGTCGATCAAGTTCGTGGAAATTATTCTGGTTCAGACGTCTCCCTGACTGACATTTGCTTGAAGCCATTGGGAGAGGATTGTGCCACTCAGACTATTCTGCAGGTTTATTCCTCGCCATGGTTTGGATACACAGAATACTTCCCTGTGCTTTTCTTAGTTTCTTAGGCTTCAAAATTCGTCTTGCACATGGAATCGCTTATCTACTGAGGCATCTCTTTTTGAATTTCATTTTCAGTATTTCAAGATGGACTCTGAAACTTTTGATGAATATGGAGGAGTTGAACATGCTGAGTATTGTTTCCAGGTTTGATTTTTGTTCGTTTCAATATTATCATCAAATATGTTGAATGCCGGCCCTCTTGTTTAGTGACTGTTATCTGATAACTCTCTCTTTAACCTCCAGCATTACACTTCATCAGAGATGTGTCTGAGCGCTTTTCAGGCCCCTCTTGATCCTAGTGCAGTGTTGGGAGGATTCCCGGGGAATAACTATTCAGAGGTAATGGTTGCGGAACTAGCTTGCTCTGTACCTTTTGGTTGTACTCCAACCATAAAAGAAGATGTATTTTCAGGCAACTGCATTTGTTGTAACATATCCAGTTAACAACGCCATTGGTGATTCAAGCAATGAAAACGCAAGGGCGGTAGCATGGGAGAAATCGTTCATTCAATTAGCAAAGGTTTTTCCAGTTCAAAATTGTCTTTTTCTTTTCTTAAAACATTATATTTCCAAATTATACAGTTAAAAACGATACGGTTGTCTTAAAAATCTTGTTACTTCCAGGAGGAGCTGCTACCTATGGTGCGATCCAAGAATTTGACTCTTGCATTTTCATCCGAAAGCTCAATAGAGGAAGAGCTGAAAAGAGAAAGCACTGCTGACGTTATAACAATAGCTGTGCGATAACATATGTCTTTTAGAGTTATCTTTTACCATCTTCTTGCCAAGATTTTTGTGACAGTGATCTATCTTTTTCCTTCACCAGGCAAGCTATCTGGTTATGTTTGTTTATATTTCCGTCACACTTGGAGATGCTCCGCGGTTATATACTTTCTACATTTCATCAAAGGTACCTAGGTCATGATCTTCCTCTTAAGTTCACTCTGCCTTTATAGGCATTTCAGTTGTGTTTAATCACTTGATAGTTCTTTCTGCTTATGGAGAAGTAATGGGATTCTTATGATATGCTGGGATGCGACTCCCAAGTTGAAATGATCTTAATGCCTGTACTGAATATTGGCCAGGGTGATCCTTGCAGAACAGTTATCTCTCATTTTTTTTTCCTAATTCGCTCTACCATAGGTTTATATGGTATTTGAATATTCACATTCAAATATTTGGAAACCAGGGAGACGAAACTATTATGAATGAACAATCATTTTATACAGCTAACTTACGAGTACCGTGACTTCTAGGTCTTGCTCGGTCTTTCGGGGGTCGTGCTGGTCTTGCTTTCTGTATTTGGATCTGTAGGACTTTTCAGTGCCCTTGGAATTAAGTCCACATTAATCATTATGGAAGTCATTCCTTTCCTAGTCCTGGCTGTAAGTTCGTTTTCAGCCTCTATAATAAAAACAGTGGAAAAGTTGATATATCTGTTGATAGATATACTGATGATTTCTTCATAAGCTAACAGGTGGGAGTAGATAATATGTGCATATTAGTTCATGCTGTAAAGAGACAACGTCGTGATGTTTCTTTGGAGGAACGTATCAGCTCCGCACTTGTTGAAGTAGGTCCCTCCATAACGTTGGCAAGTTTATCCGAGGTCTTGGCTTTTGCTGTTGGAGCTTTTGTCCCAATGCCAGCATGTCGTGTCTTCTCCATGTTTGCAGGTCTGTAAAGTATTTGGTGCTCTCTGCGTGAAATAGTTGCGAGTCTGTGACACTGTTCCTCTCACATGTGCAGCTTTGGCTATTATGTTGAACTTCTTTCTGCAAATCACTGTTTTCGTTGCGCTAATAGTTTTGGACTGCAAAAGAGCTGCGGATAACAGGATTGATTGTTTCCCTTGCATAAAAGTTTCTTCATCATCTCGAGAATCTGTTGAAGGTTGATTCGGGAAAATTTAAGAGTTAGTGTCGTTCTAACTGTATTATTTTCTTCAACTGAGTCTGGGCTTCTGTGACCTTACAGGTGGAAGAGGACCTGGGTTTCTTGAGAGGTACATGAAGGTATATTGCAAAATTCCTCTTTCTGATTAATATACATATGATTCGTTCAACAGACATGCACAAACATGTAAGTGTAGTCCGAGATCTTACTGATCTTTTAGTCTTGGTGTTCCACAGGAGGTTCATGCACCCATTCTTGGACTTTGGGTTGTAAAAATGGCTGTTGTCGCTATATTTTTAGCATTTGCGCTGGCAAGCATTGTAAGCTGCTGATTACATTTTTCTCAAGAGAGGGATGGAGTGAATTATATTGATTTTTCTGCAATTATGAGGCTCTGTCTGATTAAATTTCCTATGTTTTTATTCATTCAGGCCCTAAGTCCAAGGCTTGAAACTGGCTTGGAGCAAAAAATTGTTCTTCCTCGGGACTCTTACCTTCAAGTATAGCTTGTTCCATTGTCAACTTCTCCTTGTGTTCTCATTTTCTCCCAAATCACGTTTGAAATTTTTATTGATAGGACTATTTCGACAGTCTCGCAGAGTACCTCAGAGTGGGGCCGCCTTTGTATTTTGTTGTCAAGGATTACAATTATAGGTTCTCTATCAGATATACATACACACAGACATAAGAACTCTCTCTAGAAGGTTTTCTGAACTGAAATGGATTCTTTTCACAGCTTGGAATCAAGGCATACTAATCAGTTGTGCTCTATCAGCCAATGCAATTCGAATTCACTTTTAAATGAGGTAATAATAATGAAATGTATAGTGGAAAGACTCAAGATCGTAATTATCTGCATTTTAATCCGTATCTGATGTTATTTAATCCTATTAAAGTAATCATATGAGTTTGATGTATCTTCGGTAAGATCACCTAAAGGGCCACCCAAAAGGCTTTACTCTTTATCATTGTTTGTTTTCCACACCTTTCACCAGATATCAAGAGCGTCACAATCTCCAGAAACTAGTTACATTGCCAAACCAGCTGCTTCTTGGCTCGATGATTTTCTTATATGGCTATCACCAGAGGCTTTCGGCTGCTGTCGGAAGTTCACTAATGGCAGTTATTGTCCTCCAGATGACCAGGTCAGTCTTACCTCCTAGACTTTGGCGTTGAAACTTGATAAATGCAGTAACGTTAGGAATTATTACCATTAACTCAAGTAACTATGGTACTCTTAAGTTACCATGGTTATGTTAGGGTTTTTTCTTTATCTCTACTATATATTGTGGTTTGAGGGTTTTTGGGAAGTTTTATCAAGAATGAGGGTAAATTCTTGTAAAGGGGGAGGGGAGAGTAACTCCATTAAGAACTCTCAATTCTGTAAATCTTTTTGGATATCTAATCTAAAAGGTTTTTATATCCTACACTTATCAAAACTACCTTTATTTTTCAGTTTCCTTTCTCTTTTTAATCATAGAAGAAATGAGGCTAGCTTCTGATATTTATCTAATTGCCGATAATCAAATATCAGCTGTTTAAAATGCAAACTGGTGTTCAAGTTTCTAACTTACATTCTCATGCTACAGCCACCTTGCTGCACAGCTGAGGAGGATATATGTGGTTTAGATGGTATCTGTAAAGACTGTACTACAGTAAGCATCCCCCCCCCCCCCCCCCCCCNTCTCTCTCTTACCAATATGTAGAGTAGATCTAATTCTGTAAACCGTTGCAGTGCTTTCGACATTCAGATTTAATTCAAGATCGTCCATTTACGGCTCAGTTTAGGGAGAAACTTCCCTGGTTTCTAAATGCTTTGCCATCAGCGGACTGTGCAAAGGGTGGTCATGGAGCTTACACGAATAGCGTGGATTTAATAGGTACTCTAGAATTTGCTTGTAAAGGAAATCTATTTGCGTTATTTTTTATTTAGTTGGTCTTTGCCAGGGTATGAGACTGGTGTTATACAGGCTTCTGAGTTCCGCACATACCACACTCCACTTAACAGACAAGTATGTCTTTTCTGGCAAGAAACTTATTAAAGAAAACTCACAAGTTTGATAAATTTCTATGAAAAATTCCTCAGGATGATTATGTAAAAGCACTGCGAGCTGCTCGGGAGTTCAGTTCAAGAATATCCAATTCCTTAAAGGTGTGAACGTGGTGATAAAAGAAATACAGATTATTAGCTAACTTTGGTTGAAGGAGGATTGTCCACCATACGTTCTTTTTGTTCTGCTAAGCTTTCTCTATAATAAACCTTATTATGCAGATTGACATCTTTCCATATTCTGTCTTCTACATTTTCTTTGAGCAATATCTGAATATCTGGACAGTAGCTTTGACTAACCTCGCTATAGCAATAGGTTTGCTTCTTATCTATCAAGTTTTAAGTGTTTGCCAGAGCCTGTACCGAAAGAATACTCTTGAAATTCTAGTATTTTGTTGCAGGTGCTATATTTATTGTTTGCTTATTAATCACTTCCAGGTCAGTTTTCTCTATACATTTTGATGTGGCAGTGTCTTAATGTTGGTTGCTCTAATGAACTTGACAATTACAGTGCATGGAGTTCAGCCATCATTGTCCTTGTATTAGTGATGATACTCTTGGATCTCATGGTATATGTTTTATCGGCACAGCTCCAAAGAATATTGTCTCCATATGGGTTTTGATTTATAAGTTTGTGGACGCTTAAGGGATCATTATCCTTGATGTTTGAGCAGGGTATGATGGTTATTCTGGGCATCCAACTCAATGCAGTTTCTGTTGTAAATTTGATAATGTCAATCGGGATTGGTGTAGAATTCTGCGTGCATATATCACATGCTTTTCTGGTAAGAACGAGCCACTTCCCTTTGTAACCTTACTCAAACACACTATTGCATTTATTGGCAGGCTCTACAATCTGTAGCCATGTAGTCTCACTATTTTCAGTTAGTTCTTAGTTACGTGATTTAAGGGTGCAGGAGAAGCCATGTCACTTTTTAACCTTGTAGGGATCTACTGTTATAAAAAATAATATGTTTATTTCCTGCACCTATGTAAATGACAGATGAGTAGTGGTAACAGAGAACAGAGAGCGAGGGAGGCACTTGAAACCATGGGAGCTTCAGTCTTCAGGTGATAAAGTTTTATTTTGTGTATGCAAAGGCTTTAGTCTAACTGGTTTGGTGGTGGACTTAATGAATGAAATATGTTGTTGGGGACAGTGGGATCACACTCACAAAACTTGTTGGAGTGATAGTGCTTTGCTTCGCAAGATCGGAGATCTTTGTGGTAAATCTGTTGCCTTGTAGAGTTGTTGGTCTTTTACTTGAATTGATTGAAACGGCTATTATGTATTGGTGCATACAGGTGTATTACTTCCAAATGTACTTGGCTTTGGTCATAATCGGCTTCTTGCATGGGCTGGTTTTCTTACCTGTAAGTTAACCTGGACTTGTTTGGTAGTACCATCTACTGATCTGGCTTGAACACCCAAGAGTAGATAATATAATCTCTAGCATCTTATGGGTTGTTGGTTTCAGGTCATCCTGAGTTTAGCTGGCCCTCCACAGCAGCACTTGGACATCAATGATGAGCAGCTGCAGAGAGATGTAGCTTCTTCTTCCCTGTTGAACTAACTCCACAGACTCTCTTTAAGCCTTTAGTCAATGTCAAAAGGTAAAAGAATCGTTTACCAAAAAAGAAAGCTAAAGAATTAATAGTGTGATTATTGGATATCCTCTGTATCAAAGTTAAGTAAGAGGCCTATGGCCCAATATATGGCATGCTTGTCAATTTCGTAACTATCTGCTTAAGAATAGCAAATTGGCAGATCCATGTTTCGAAGAAGGCTAGTATGTCAAAGGGATCACAAGAAGACAATGAGAAATTTATACATTTAGATCAAACCAAACAAAAGTAAAGGTAGAGGGTTAAGAATCAAAGGAAGGAAGGAAGAGAGAGAGGGTGATGAATCAATATTTTGATAATCTCTTCAAGAGAGGACTTGTAGACTTGTATGCATTCCTCAAGGTCATCGTCGCATGTCAAAAGAACCCATTCTTGATCATCGTCCAGATACTTGACAGTGAAGTTTCTTGTCAAAACATCATCCATCCCAAACCGCTTTGCTATCTCTCTTCTCAGATCTATGAGCTGCCAGTGGGGCTGCAGTCTCATCTTCATCGTTGAATCCCCGAACATAGCCTTCACTTTCATCCCATCATTTGGAGATGTTTCAGATGCCAATGGTGGTAGCAGCTGTGAATGGCTAAGAGCTCGTTGTTCCTCGGAGGACCAACATGTGCTTGAACCTGATGACCTCTGGCTGCCAGATGAAGAAGGCCCATGGACAGTTTGGGTTGGATTAAGCAAAGGAAAAGAAGAAGATTGAAGTTGAGGGAAGCTTGAATAATAGGAGGCAAGATGGAGAGAGCCTTCAACAGAGTCCATAACCACCTGCAGTTTCCGAAGAGAATGTCTCACTTTCTTGATCTTTCTCGATGGCCACCTTAAGATTCCGTGTTGTCTACAGATCCTCTTCAGTGTCGTCGGACATACTGCAAAAAATAGTATTACCATATAACATCACCATCATCATCATCATCATCATCATCATCGTAATATATATTTTTAAAAGACGCACCACCAATGGTTTTAGCAGCGTCTTTGAGGCTGCCAGCATAGTGTTGTCTGAGAATCTCCAAAGTGATGTCCTTTTCTGCCTTTGCTTTGCGCTTTCTACATGCTGAAGATGGCCACATCTATTGAGAAACACTATTTCTTGTTGAGCAGAAAGGCACGAGTCTTGCTGGTTGTGAGTAATTTAGTGTTGTATATATTTAAAGCAAACGGATGACTTAGCCATTGAAGCTCTTCAAAGGTTGCTTACGTCAACCAAAAATAATAATGCAAAAGACATGCGAGCGAGTCAATGCTGAGCAGTGTTCCAACAGTGCAGTGACAAGAATATTGCCAAGTAATACATTGATGAAATAGAGATTCAATCAAGATATCCATTTATTTATAGTCCAATAATAATATCATCAATAGGTAGGTTGACTCAGAGAATGGTGTTACCTCCAGGATGCGAGGCTACTCCTCCGTTTTTCTGTCTAACTTAAGCAAGTAGGTATATATAAAAGAAGTGTGTATGATTGAATTGGATGACATCAGGAAGGTCTTTAATAGCTAAAGTCAACACCCTAATAACTAATAATAATCTTCCTGTTGTATTTATGTGTGATCAAATATACAAATTATTTCCAATGCTCCTCTCTTGCAGACCACCAAAATGCCATCTCTTCATATATAAGTAAATTACAGGACTTAGGTTGAATACAGGTATACACTAAAATGGGATCTTAACCCCAAAGTGAGTTAAAAAAGAAGACTCTAGTAGGAGAGCTCTCCAACATTTATTACAATGATAAAATTGCAGAAGCCAATGGCGTTTCTTGGCTTTCCCTTTCATCCGCATGTGTTCTTATACTGATCACTAAATGAGACAATCGGAAATTAAGTGATTAGGAACATTGCTATTGCACCACCCCTTTCTCGTACTATCCTATCCTCCGTCATTTGATGTAGATTTAAGAGACTTTCCTAGCACGTTTAAAGCTGCTACACGCTGCATCTCTCTTGCTGCGCCATTTGTATATATATATATATATATAAGAATATACTTCTAACTATACCATTATTGCAATATCCAAACAAGCATATGAGTACCTTCCTCTAGAGAGAATTGAATAGACCTCTTTTCCAGCTCAACAGCATGCATGCTAAGCTCGGTTGGGGAAAGTGACCAAAGCACTAAAACAGTACAAAGTCAGAATTAGAATCACCTAAATCACAGATCAGATCAGATCATATAATAAGGCAGGCAGGTGGGGATTACTCTGAACATGATCCGTCTGATCAGATTCATCCAGCTTATTTAAAAGCATTTGAAGACGGTGGTAACGCTCTTCCCAGCCTAAAGGATGGCTGCTGCTGCTAGTGCTAGGTCCTTGTGCGGTTGGTTCTGGTTCCTTTGGCTGAACCTCAACCTTTCTGCGTACGTATACAAGTCGCCTGCTTGCTCCATTAGGAGAACTGCGTTTTGGTGGAGGCTCTGAATCACAAGGCTCCATAGTCATAGTCAGCGGCGATTGGAATTGAGATTTGGAGGAGATGAGGCGACCAACAATTGGGCCAATACCCAAAGGCCCATTATGTTCATCCATGGGCCGATATTACCAACTCGCAAAGCATCTATTTCATTCACGTTGAGTCTTTTGATTTCATATTAAAAAAAAGAATCAGATGCTATCTCTTGAATCCTATCTATCTATGGTATCACGTTCTAAAACAAAAACTCTTCTTTCTTCATTCATTGATGTTATTGTAGTCTACGTATTTGGATCAGTATCGTTTGTACTTGGCCAATGCCAATCCTAGCCATGGCTTGTAGTTCCTGTTGTAATGCACAACCGCTGCATTCTCTATAGTTGTTTGGTTTAGCGTTGGGTCATACCCAAGCCCCAGTACGTGCCAGCTTCGATCCATTGCATATGTCAGGTTATAAAATGTGATCAGCCCCGGCGGCAACGAACCCAGCTTCCACAGCGTTCTGTCCTCATTCTGAACAGGACATTCTAAAGCCAGTCAAGTCAAGTCTTTCATTTTAGTTAAAAAAAATTAAAAATGACTTACCATGTGTTGCCAGTAATGGTATATCCCTGTTATGTTGCGTTTCCTCCACTCGTTCAGGTCAAACATATTCATGCCAAATGCCCACCCGCAAGCCTCCGCATCAAAATTCTCTGATATTTTTGGGTTTGAGAAGTTGAGGTACTTGTCAAACTTGTGGAAGCTCTCCTTGCATGTCTCCACCGCACCATTCACTTTCCCCTGCATGTCTACTTCCCATAGAGGTACCAGGTCCTTTTGCACCACAATGTCATCGTCCATAAACAGTATTTTCTCCAGCTTTGGATAAACCTCAGGAAGGTAGAATCTCATATGATTCAACATCGACAGATACTTTGTGTTTCGGTACTTTAGATTGTCCACCCCAACAGATATAGATGAAGGATGGTTTGCTTTGAAATAGTATTCTTTAAGCCTCGCGGATTCAAGCTGTCGTAGAACCGAGCAGTAAGAGGAGTTCAACCACTTAAAATCATTGATATTCTCAACTTGAATCGTCACATCAGCAGGAGTATTGATGCGAAACCACTTCTTCATTGCAGCAAAATTCAACTTGTCTGTTACTATATGGAACACATGCTTCTGAGGTTCCTTTGCATTTAGGACAGTGGAGTTAACCACCACTGATGTCGCTAGAACGTTATCCGAAAAGATCGCATAGTGATAGAGAGAAGGATCTTCTATTTTTTTCTGACTGGCAACCTCTTTGAGTTCACCTCTTTTATTGAAACCAAGAAGAAAATAATCTGCCGCTAGTTGCAGACTCAGGCAATGTAATGGCTTGGGAAATGTTTTGGCAGCTAGCTGAGTTAAAAAAGTGCCCTTTTCTTCAGTTCATCTACATTGCGTTAAGTGGATTGAAGCATGGCCCTGAACTTTTTTGCAAGTTCATGGCAGTCATATAACTCGTCTTTTGCAAGATAGAGAGCATGTCCCATGGCTTTTGCTTGATCAAGAGCGCTACCGAAGAAAAAGAGATCAACCAAAGGAAGTTAATTGTCTCACTAATCCATACCGCCAAGAGGAATGTAAAAAAGTACCTTGAAGGAAGGTCAGCGTCAAAGGTTGATTTCCTATAGCACACTGATTTTCTCCACACTGTTGCATCAAAAAACGTAAAGATTGGTTGCATTTTTTGATTTGGCAAATATTTGCATATGCTTTTGCCATTATGATCTGGTCTCTCATAAGCTTTAAGATAGCATCAGCATTTGGGCTCTCATAGTCTCTCCTCCGTATACTGTATTTCTTTATGACTGAGTTTTCAAAGCTCATTGACTTCTCAATGGCTGCTTCTTGCATTTGCTTATCAGTTTGCCTATCTTGTTGGATTAGGTCCACAGCTCGTTGACCTCTCTTTTCCTGGCGTAAAATCTGAAAATGTATACAAATGTTACAATCCCAGTCAATTATAATCAACAAGGAAGGGTATTTGACAGTTCACATGTCGCTTCAGTTTCACTGGGCTTACAAATTCCACGGGTGGAATCTGATTCTGGCTTTCACCGGACTGATTAGTTATAAAAAAGACTTGCACTCTCTTTCATTCTAGTATCATTTTGAAATGAATCACGTGACATCACTAGCTAATTCATGTCACAACAACCATAGTACAGAGGATATAAAAAACTCAAGGATAAATCCAAGGAAATGAAAAAAAAATTGAATCTAATAAGCAGATCAACACAAGTAATACTTCACACACTATAAGTTGTGTCCTTTACATGTTCATGTCTAAGATGATTATCAAATATTCTTACAACCAAAAACTAGTCTTCTATAAATAGTGGTACCTGTGAGCCTTGTTTCTTGCTGCTAGGTTGATTATCCAAAACCCAAGAAGATGAAAGATCCTCCATTTTCACCGTACCAAGCCGTACATTGCCATAATGGTCATTGTATGTCGCAATCGCAACTATGTTCACCTCCTCAGAGAGAAAGAAGAGTTACATCTTGATCTGAATCATAGTGTACTGCAGAAACTGAAGGTAACAGACCCCCACCCCCAATTAATTAGCAAAGTCTGATAAGTTATAAGGGGGAAGAAGAGAATGAGACCTCTAGATTAAAACCACGACAATCTGGCAAGGGACGATAAGCTTTGAGTTCTCTGTGGCTGTGCATCATAAAGAGTATCAACAAATAGAAAACATTATCGGGATGTAGCATAACACATTACGGTGATTATGACTCTAAAATAGCTCCACCAACATGAACAACATGTAGCATAACTTGCAATGCAATGCGTCGGCCACTCTTAAGAAGCTGTTTCTGGAAAACACTATCGGGATCTGATATGACCACATCGCCAAATCAGTCGAGCCTAATTGTGTACAATATCAAGATGTGACTAAGGAGGGGTTATTTAACATTGTATTTTAATTGATTTGGTGTATTTCATAATCAAAGTGAAATTCCTTGTGTATTTGTTTGAAGTACAATCAAATCCACTGGTTGTGGATTATGTACAATGATTTAAAGGATTTTGATTATGATGAATTTTAAAGGATTTTGTTAGGTAGATTATGAGTAAAACAAATACCACTATTTTTTCTCTAGTTTTGATGGATTTCGTACACAATTTTTTTTAGGTAGATTATGAGTAAAACAAATACCATTATTTTTTTCTCTCGTTTTGATGGATTTTGTACACAGTTTTTTTATCATTCTATTTGTTTCATGTACAAAATATTTGATTCTTCACACCAAAAAAAAAAAAATATTTGATTCTCGAAAAGGTATTAACAATGATTTTATCCATTTTTGTGTAACGTTATTTTGAAACTAAATTCATGCAAAATAGCGAAATGGTTAATGTTATTTTTAAATTATTAGAAAAACAATCTCCCATTGCAAATGCAAAATCTCATAATCTTGAGATTTATTCTTTTGTGTAAAAGTTTGGATTAAGTGAAATTCAAGTGATTTCAAAAAGTCATGAGAAACTTCTTCATTATGTTAACAT